>CM076569.1:308332448-308556999 GCA_034641835.2 Pinus albicaulis
TGCTCTGTATGATCTCTTTCCGTGTCATTGACCACCAGTGAGGCAGGTGTAATTACACGTCTCTTTGTAGTATCCCCAAAAGGAAATGACCCGATGTACACGGGGAATATGCAGTGGAGATATTTATATATAAAACAAAATGCGGGAACGAGATAATGGAACAAGTACACGTAGAATGCCACATAGAATGCGAGAACACTAAGCCATTTTATTAATGTCGAACACATAGATAAGTACAAGATAATCGAATGAGTGCACCTATCCTTGCCCTAGGCAAGTGGAGACCCTCTCGAACAAACAATGAGTACCAAATAAGGATGGCGTCCTAGGCGTGAAAGCCTCCCTTGATGAAGAGCTAGCCCAGATCAACCCGGAACTATGAAATTTGGAAACTAGAAAGATGCTGATCTCAATCCTCCAGACAAACCCCAGAAATGTGAAACTGATGCTCCACCACCAGTCAGCCCTCACAAGTGAAAACGCTGTCTCTGCTAGTGACAGCGCAGAAGACAGATGAAACGCTGGCCACAAATCCTCCAGATGAGATGACCACTCCTCAGGGCTGGAAACACTGAAAAACGCTGCCAAACCCTCACACAAAGACCCTGCTCATCAGATCAGCGTCCTCCCTGACTGGATCTGCGTCCTCCCTGCCCAGATCTGCTGGATCTGAGTCCTCCCTCTCCAGATTTGCGTCCTATCTCTCCAGATCTGCGTCCTCCAAGGCTAGATCTGCTGGATCTGCGTCCTCCTTGCCCAGATCTGAGGCTCTCCTACCTGGATCTGCTGGATCTGGGTCCTCCCTATCCCGATCTGCGTCCTATCTCTCCAGATCTGCGTCCTCCAAGGCTAGATCTGCTGCTATCTCTCCAGATCTGCGTCCTTCAAGGCTGGATCTGCTGCTATCTCTCCAGATCTGCGTCCTCCAAGGCTGGATCTGCTGCTATCTCGGATCTGCGTCCTCCAGAAATTTGGATGCTGCTTTATCTCCAGAATTAGTTTGCTTGATCTCAGAAAGGGGAAGTTCCTCACTTAAAATCTCCACCGAAACTCACATTTCTGCCTTGAGCGAAGGATGATGCTCAGAAAATAACCTTACTAGGGCAGGCACTCGAAGTCCCCCGAAGCTAAGGGTGATACCCGAAAATAACCTTACCAGGGCAGGCACTCGAAGTCCCCCGAGGCTAAGGGTGAGATCTCCGAACGGAGACACTCGGTTGCACTAAACAGTGCTGCAGACCGACTAAACAACCGGCGTGCTGAAGCAGACAGAAGTCTAGCTCTCAATATCAATATCAAATCAAGCATGCCAAATGAAGTGGAAACCCCTCCTTTTATAGTGCTAAACTCCCTCCAAAACCTTAACTGCGTCCTTCACCCTCCTTGGCCTGCGCAGTTACCCTTGGGTCAGCGTGAGGCCTCCCCTCATACACGTGTGGACCCCCAAGGCCACCCCTTTAAGTTACAACGTCAATCAACTAGGAAAGCACTTTATTTTATAAAGTGAGATGACCCCTTTTATTTCTCACTTTATTTATTATTTTTAGCTAAAGCGGCAAAATTAAACAAAAATGAAATATTCCAATTAGCAATGCTAATTAGGAATATTACATTATCAGTAGTTCTAATGGTGTACGTATTGCCTCAAAACGGAGCAGGTCTTGTGAGATGCCTCACAAAGCAAGAACTAGACTAAGATACAAAAATGAGGTGGCTTCCACTGTCACCTTAGCACTCCACCTCCTGCTCTTTAGAGAAATTTCACAACACAGGAGGTTTCCCAGTGTATATCACCTAAAGGGTATTCTAAGAATAGGTTCAAGGAGCTGTAAGAGAAAGGCTTAGTTCAAGGTACTTCTCACTTGGATTAGGGCACAATCCTTTATGCTTAGGAACAACGTAACATGAAATAGGCCTTGAAAAGAATACTTGAGACTTAGAGTTTCAAGATATGATTCAATTAGAGAGAATCAAGGCATACAAGTATAAGAAAAGGTTTAATTTAAGGATGTAATCAACAATATGGAATGGTAAACCTTAAACAAGCCCCAAGTTGAATACTTTTTGCATAACAAGGATTTCATGAGGCCATAAATTGCCTAGGATTGATGATGTCAGCCCTAATGAGACAATTTTGCACGAAGATGCTAGATTTTGAGTTGTTAAGGTCAAACAAGGTGAAAAGGTGCCAAATTAGCTCCAACATTGCACTTATTCAAGCCCTAGTTGAATTCAGACATTTCCCTAGCCCTAGCAGCTTGCCTTAGGGCCGAAAATGTAAGGAAGAGGAAAAGATAAAAAAAATTCAAGGTTTTTTATCATCAAAAGGGATCCTGTTAATTTGGTAGCTTAATGACAAATTCCAACCATGGGACGAGATTCCTCTTTTCGAGGACCAATTTTGACTATTGAAGCACTCAATTTGGACAAGGGAAGTGCATTTTTGAACTGAAGCCAACAAGTGCATATTTGATCATGTCAGCCCTAAAGCAAATTGGACACTCTTGGAAGTCTATAAATACAAGTGACCTCAACCTCATTTGGAGATGATCATGGAACATTCTTCTATTCTCTTCCTTGTTTTTGGCTCACATAGCTCTGAGGTAGGTCCACAGAGTATTGGTTTGTAGAAAGGTGAAATTGCAAGGTTCGAAGCTCACATTTTTTTTTTTAGGGTTTTGGGTCACAACTGCAGGCTTGTCACAGGTGAATTTTGGCTATAACCGCATGCATGCAGAACTATGTGTGTGGTTGAAGGGTTTCAGCCGCACGAACGACACTCTCTTCGTACGGTTGAGACCTAGGGTTTAAATTTTCAGTTGATCAAAGATTTCTCCAGTTGACTGCAAAGTTCGGCAGTGGACCGCAAACAGTGACAGTTGACCGCAGGCTTCTAAATTAGGGTTTTGGATTATTACATTGTTGGGTTCATCTCATGGATATTCTTTAGTTGATTTTGTTGGATAGGTTTATGGTTGAAGATATGGATCAATGTACATTCTTTTGTTGAATCATTCAATGACAATCTAATAAGAAGAAGAATTTGAAATGGTTTTCCCCGTAGTGGATTTTTCCCTAGCCTCCGACTAATCCTAGTGTCTCTATGTGTAAAAGTTTTTCTTCTATTGTTCCTTTATGTTCCGCTACATTGATTATGATATTATTCTTTCTATATAATTGCATATGTTGCTTAATAATGTTGTAAATATGAATAATGATATGATGTTATGGGGTGAATCTAATATGCAAATGAAAAAATGCAATTATCTAAAAGCAAAGAACAATAAAGCCCTAAGAAAATTTAAAATGGCATCAAAGTTGGGTTGAAGAAAACTCATTTAGATCACCCCTGAGAAGTCACCCTTCATGGAAGCAAGAAAAGATAGAGGAGACCTAAAAGGATACTAAGGGTTGACCCCCTGGAACAAGACACATTAGGACACGTTATATATTATTTTATTATATATATATATTAAAAATTAGATATTTTTTACACAAATTCTCATTCATGATACAAATTCATTGATTCAAACATAGATCTTCATCTAAATGTAAGATTTATAAAGTAACATTATGCATACAAATACAATTATGACATATTCATTAATGATCCAATAGGAGTAAGACAAGATACTCAGTTTTCTCATTAAGCCATCAAAATCAAACTATGTTACATCGGTAGTAAAAATGCCAATGGCATATAGAAATAGCAAATACAAAACAACCACAAGCCTCAAGGCAATAGGTAGCTCATGAGTCATCAATCCTCATTATCGAAATCAGCATCACTGTCATCATCATGGTCACCATTGCTCTCCTCTGCTGCATCCTCCTCCTCTATTGCCTAGCCCTTGCTCTCTCGTGACATATTTCCACCAAGGATATTTGTTATCTTGAGACCGTTGTCTTCCCTCAACATTTGAAGTTGTTGTTGCAGCGCCACTTCCAATAAAGGGAACACTTGTAGACCCTGATGAAATTGGAACACGAGGGGCATCTCCAATGGGGACATTCTTCCCGTTCCTTTGCCCCTTCCCTATTTCCCTTGATTGAGCCATGAATGCTATAAAAATATAAAGAAAAAATGCACAAATTTGTAAAAAAAAATGCACAAGCAAACTGCTGTAATAAAAATGAAAAAAAATAGAGAAAAATGCACTTACATGTTTGAATCGCCTCCAAAATGCTCCCACACACTTTTCTCTTCGCTCTCACACACCCACAACAAACCCACATCAAGAGAGACTTAAATGTGAAGTTGAAATGGGCCAAAACTACCCTTTATGGGCCGAGTGGCACTCATTAAAGTCGGATAGGTGTCCCAGAATCAGGACACGATCAAGACACGATGGTGTCCTAATGGGACACGATCGGGACACGATGGTGTCCTAATGGGACACGATCAGACACGACTGGAGGACACGTGTCCCACCGAATCGTGTATGATTCAACCTATTCGGGACATGACGGGGCTGAGGAATCAATCTGGTTTCAAGGGTTTCATGAATATTATGAACTTAGGGTTTGGAAGAAAACCTGGACTATGACAAGGATTTGAGATATGCAATTTAGAAACCCTAGCATGATCGGTGTGAAGATGTTTTAGCACTCGTGACCAATGTTTTAAAACTCCGACTCGGGTTCGGAACCGGTAGTGGGTCGACTTTGACTCTGACTCCGACTTAGTATCGACTCGGCCTAGTTGATTTCAATGACTCGGTCATTGTAAAAAATACATTTAATATTTATTTTTTTATGAAAAAACATATTTTTAAAAATTTTCATTCATGTTTCCAAACCCAAAGCATTAGAATATAGAGAAAAGACAACATATGATCGAAGTATGCTCTTGAATATATCTATTACATCAAAATGGCACCTAGTGCATTGTCCAATACATGTAATATATAGAGATCAGAACAAAAACACATAACCAAGGAGTCTCTAAATGGCCTCTACAACAAAACATCACTAGTCACTACTACTAAATAAGTCAAGATCATTTGGCTGAATCAAAGTCAGACAAGGAAACCCATGGCTCCTCCTCACTACTGCTCAAAAAACCAACTCCAACTCTTCACAAACTCGTCACAATTGCTCACACAAATGCAATGAGATAGCTGTGAGTAAATGTGAGGGGGTTGAGTCACTTTTATAGGCTTGGGAGAGGGGTAGAGGCATTAAGAAAAAAAACCAAAAATAATTGAGTTTGAAGTCCGAGTGGCCACCTTTTTTCCCTAGGACTAGCTAGGTTGGTTTAATATGGGCTTGGCCGAATCGGTGTCCGGCTCAGTCGGTTCAGTAACGGACCGACCACTAGACCGGTTATGAAACCGGATTTGTTCCTAAACCCCGTCGTGTCCCGAATCAGTCGAATCAAACAAGATTCGATGGGACACATGTCCTTTGGATCATGTCCTATGGTGTCCCGTCAGGACACCATCGTGTCTCGATCGTGTCCTATCAAGACACCATCATGTCCCGATTGTGTCCCATCAAGACACCATCTTGTTATGATCGTGTCCTGATTCTGGAACACCTGTCTATCTTTTATGAGTGCCACGTGGCCCATAAAGGGTCGTTTTGGCCCATTTCAACTTCACATTTAACTCACTCTTGATGTGGGTTTGTTGTGGGTGTGTGGGAGCGAAGAGCAAAGGGTGTGGGAGCATTTTGGAGGTGATTCAAGCAACAGGTAAGTGCATTTTGTCTCTATTTTTTTTTTTTGCATTTTTATTACAACAGTTTGCATGTGAATTTTTTCTTTATTTTTTTACAACATTCATGGCTCAATCAAGCACAATAGGGAAGGGGCAAAGGAAGGGGAAGGATGTCCCCATTGGAGATGCCCCTCCTGTTTCAATTTCTTTAGGGTCTACAAGTATTCCCTCTATTGGAAGTGGGGCTGCAACAACAACTTCAAATGTTGAGGGAAGACAACAACCTCAAGATAAGAAATATCCCTTGTGTAAATATTTCACAAGAGAGCAAGGGCCAGGCAGCAGAGGAGGAGGACGCAACAAAGGAGGAGGATGCAGCAGAGGAGAGCAGTGGTGACCATGATGATGACAATGATGCTGATTTTGAAGATGAAAATTGATGACTCATGAGCTGCCTAATGCCTCGAGGCTTGTAGTTGTTTTGTATTTGCTATTTCTATTTGCCATTGGCATTTCTACTACCTATGTAACACAATTTGATTTTGATGACTTAATGAGAAAATTGTAGTGTCTTGCCTTTCTCCTATTGGATCATTGATGAATATGTCACAATTGTATTTGTATGCATGATGTTACTTTGTAAAACCTACATCTAGATGAATATTTGTGTTTGAATCAATGAATTTCTATCATGAATGAGAATTTGTCTAAGAAATATCTACTTTTTAATAAATATATTTTAATAAAATAATATATAACGTGTCTTGCTCCGGGGGGTCAACATGTCTGTGTCTGACACTCAAATCCTCGTGTCAATCATGTCTCGTGTCCCCGTGTTAGGTGACTTAGCAGACCGGTTTTTGTACCGAGCCGACCGGGGCAGAGGTCTAGCTCGGTCAGCTCGATCGGTTTTTAAAACACTGCTTGTGACAAGTTTGATGTAGCCCTAGATGGGCTAGTCTCAATTATGCCCTAGTTGTTGATGAAGTTGATTGAAATATTGAAGGCAACAATGTTATATGGTCAATGGAAAGTCACGACTCTTGAAGGTTGGTTCATGAGGGAGATGATCACCTCTCATTGAAGATAAGTACTTTTCGATTTATTTTACTCCTTTATGCCTTCACTTTTGTTTAGATTTATTGATTTGATCATTGACTATACTTCCTGCATGTATATTTGAGTATTGGGATACTTCTAACCTCCTGATGAGATGTGATAAGTGGATCCTTCTTGAGGATCATCTGAGGTGCAAGAAAAGATAGCTAGTGCAGGAAAAGGAAATGAGGCACCTGATGAAGACTTGACAAAGTGCTCCAACTACCAATGTCGAATAAGAAAGTGCATAGGTATCTGAATACTACAAGGTATGTACGGTGTATTGTTTCAAATGCAATATTGGATGGCAAGGTAAGCCCTAAGGTATAATGAAAATATCACCTTCACTAATGACTCATATATGCATATGAAAGTAAGTTTGATTCATGGTACTTATGATGAGATGGAGCACTTGGTATTGGACAAAGTATCTTACATTCGATTAAGTCATGGTAAAGCTACTTAGAAACAATGATTTTTGATATATTGGTATACTTAATATTTGGCAAAACATCTTTCATTTTAGACATGATGGATTTCTTGATCCCATAAAAAAGGCTAGCACATTGATTCTTATAACTTGATACTATTGATAATGTTTGTGATAAGCATGGTAACCATGATGATAAGAATGTAACAATATGATTATTGCTCAGGATCTCCTTGTTGAAACTTGACCTTGGCTTAGTAATTTTTGACAACATGTTAAAATTGAATGTCCTGACTTGATCATTGAATAAATGCAAAAGAAATGATGTAGTGATTATGATTCTTAAAGTTTGATGATACACTTGTCAGCTGCCCTAATTATATAACACTTGATGAAAGTTTTATGCCATGTTCATATGTGATGATGAAGTAACTGATGCTGACATGTTATGACCATGATGAATATATGTTTTAGAACCTAATATAGTTTGATTTTATGATCTACCAATTTTGTTGATGCATGAAGCATTATGATAGACAGGTTGATGACTTGAATGATGATGACTGAAGTGGCTTCCCATTCAGAGGGAGAAACTCTCCATAAGATTCCTACACCTATTATCATTTGCATTAAATGTATAAAAGATTATTTATTGTTGAAGTAAGATTTCTGACATAAATAGACAAATATTTGATATTGATGATCTGCAGCAAGTTCTGGTCTAAGGAGAGACGGTTTGTCTTAGTCTAAGCCCCAACCGCTGGGAGAGAGGCTTAATAGTGCGGTTATACGCCTCCCAACCACACGGAAGAAGGCATATGGGTGCGGTTGTGCCTGTAGTTCACAAAAACAAAAGATTTATGCAATAAATCAGGAGTGCAGCACGAGTATGACAATCCTACAGATATGGAGCAGACAATAGAAATTTTAATGAACAGGGAAGTTTGAATGTTTAACTTACTATAGAGAGTGTGAATTGTTTAGATTTTTTGTATTTGGGGTAGCATCAGTTGTGCTCTAGCTCCCAAATTTTGTGGAGGGACTAGAGTACACTTGATCTACATGACCCGGAAATGGATTTGAGAAATTTCAAGTTGTGGTCAAGTTATTCAAATAATTAATTATTTTTAATGGATTTCCCAAGTCTAACTTAGGAAAATAAAATAATTAAAGTGAATTAAATGACACGTGCTGAAATTGTCTTAAGTCACATGGGATCAAGCAGTCTTTTAATCTCAGTCGTTGATGGATGATTTAATCTCAGTCGTTGAATTGTTCAACGAAAAGTATAAGAGAAAGGCTTGAGGGTCAGTTGAGGACACACAATTTCTGTAAAACTGAGGAATAGATCTAGAATTCTAGGGCGGGTTTGCTAAGAATTTCTGGAGGGATTTCCTGCAGTGAGGAGTAGTATTGGCCAGGGGAATGTTCTGATTCCAGGGCCAAGAGACAGTAAGAGGCAAGAGAAGCAGCAACAAGGACAACGCAGAAAAGCTTCAAAGCCACACAGAGCAGCGGAGGTAGATAGGGCCACACTGGGCTGACTCTGGCCAAGCAGAGGCAGCGCAGGGGCAACGTGGATCCTCTAGGGATGACACAGGCCTCCTAGAGCCACGCAGAGGCTGACGCAGTCCCTACAGGGCAACGCTAGGGCTATAGAAGCAGTTGAGGGTCTCTAGGGTCAGATCCCGGCTGAGTCCTGAAAATCTTGTTTGAGGGTGTGGATCAGTCAGATATTTGGCACTAGATCTTCAGGTTAGCTGTAGATTTGATATCTTTTATTCTTTGTCGAGTTTTCCAAGGTTGGAACCCAGATTTGTTGTACTCAAAATTACTTAATAATAAACCCCCATATCTACTGAACCGGTTTTCTCGCTTCGGGTTTTTCCAGGGACTTATGTACAAAAATCCATGTGTCACTTTGTTGCATGAGTGCATTATTCAGTAAATGATCTGCATGTGTGGGTTGTAGTTGTGTTTATTTTCGATATTTTTTGAATCTAATTTCTAAAAATAACTTGTATTAATTAAATCAAGTAGGAGGAAATAAACCAATACACTATTGTAGAATTTTCACATGAATGTGTTAACTAAACTTGTGTTTCAGGGGACCGGAATATGCATATCAGTATGCCATTATGATTTGATCATTGAAGCTAGTATATGATAGTAATTGATAAAAATTGAAAGGGTTTGACAAGAATTGGCTTATTGGCATGACTTAATATTGATGAGCAGTATTGGAATTTTTTACATGATTCTTGATAGTTCATAGATATGTTTTTGGGTTATGGACTGATTGAACTCATTGTGATAAAAAATTAGGGTTTTGACTTGATAACTGATGATTTGCCTTGACGACAGTGCTATGTGGGCATAGTGACTTTCAATGACTAATTGGTATTCAATAGTGATTATGTATTGGCATCATTGGCTTTGACATGTTGGTTGAAGTATAAACAGTTGTGACTTATCCTTGGTATATGCATAATTCATATTATGATTATGTTAATGGCTTGATGGAATTTGATATTGCTTAATAACAATTTGTTGACATGACAATAGATGAAGTCATGACTTGGCATTTGGATGTGAGCTCTACCTGATACTTGGTCCAAAGAGTTTGTCACAGTGATATTGGCAGAAAATTTTATGATTTTGATATTAGTTTGATCTGGCATCTAAGGCTTGATATGTTGACTAAGCTGATTTGATTGCACAGTATCGATTTGTGTAAGGTTGAGCATATTGGTTTGGTCAAAGCATCATATGAAGCAAGCTTCCCAACTCTGGTATGTCCGCATTGAAAGTTACCTCGTGAAGCCAGGAAGGTGTGTCAATCCAAATCTCTACATCAAAATTGGTCCAAGGTATGCCTTTGATTTTGGTTTTATACACTGATAGTTTATTCTTGATAGGTAATAAGCCTCTAATGATCAAAGTAAGAGGGGATTTGCCTTTGAAGTTTGAAATGAAGAATCATGGCATGATGGGTTACTATATCGTGAAGCTATTGAATAGTTTTGGAAAATGGAAATGCAAATCCTTGAACATTCCGATTGAATTTCAAGAAGTTATTGTGAAACCTGACTAGGCAATCGATAGTTGATTGAAGCATTGATGTTCTGTGTGAACACCCGTCCGTATATTGTGAGTCAATTCATGATTAAGCCTCTTCATACTCAGTGAGTTTCCGCTGAGCACACTTCGAGATATTTGCATGGGACGACCAATTTTTGAGATATTCTTCCTATGATATGCGACTGCACAGATATTATGATGATTTTTGGGATCATTATTGATAAGATGAGCACATATGGGTGTTGCCTTAGTATGAGATCTGCCATGATACTTTTGGATGAAAAGTTTGTAGCTTTAAGCACGATCAAGGTTGAGTACGATATCGCTAGCATGACTAGCTGTGAGGCGGGTTGAAAAAGCTCTTTGGAGAGTTGTTTAAGCAGGTTTTGGATATGACAAGGATACATTGCAACAATAACGAGTGAGATTTGATTGGAAGAGAATCTCATTTATAGTTGGGACTGAGATTCAGATATCTTCATATATTGAGACAGTGTTGTTGTTCGAAACAAGCTTAGGCTTGTGGTTGTCGCCTCTATGAGAGTGAGGATAAATAAGGTATCCTTTTTGTGATATGTATTTGTTCTAATATAATATTTGACTTGATCTGCTGCATGAAGAGGAGATTGTTGCTATTAAGACACTATGATTGAACTCTTCAGTGTGAGTTGTTTCAGCCGGTACTAGATATGAGCACGATGATATGTTTCTGATTTACAGAGATCAGGACTGATCGAGAACATTGAGCCGACAATTCTCTCCTATGTGAGCTCCCAGGGTGAGGAATTGAGATTGAGGGCTCTTGGGGTTGAGGGATCTCTGGACAATAGGGTCATAGATGTTGCTCCCCTTTCTGTCACCCATAGGGTCGGAGATGTTAGCTCCCCAATCTTGGTCTATCCAGAGTATACCCCAGTTGGCATCATACCAAGCTAGGCTTGTTGGGAATACCACTCCCAGACTGGCCAACGGGTTGAGAGAGTGCTTGGAGGTGTACAACCCAAGTTGATTATTATGCAGGTGTTCTACCACATGACTCTTGAGGGTCATTATTGGGAAGATCAGTGGGCAATAGGATGGGTTGAGATGTGCTCCCCTATGCAATGACTCTTGTTGCTCAACATAGGGTGGAAGATATTTTCTCCCATATTAGTTGACTTGGGGTGAGAGTTGTGAAAATTTATGAATATTACTTATGTAGAAACCCTACTGTTAAATCTTGATTTACTTCTCCTACTTAATAAAGTTATTAATTTGAAGCTAAGTTGCAGGAAACACTGGCCCTAGGCCCGTTTCTCCAAAGAAACAAAACCGAAACACGGAAACGCGTACCATACTGCCGGGAAACGCGTTTCCAGCTGTATTGCTACGTTTCCCATACGGGAAACGATACCAGTACAGCCGGAAACACATTTCCCGGTCGTACAACAGCGTTTCCTCTTCCGTACAATGCAATTTTTCTATTTTTTTTAATTTTTTTCGATTTATGCAATTTAATATTATTTAATTCTTTTCTATTAGGTATTGGATGCATCTAGAAGGGTTTCTAAAGTTATAAAATGAGGATTAGCCTCATTCTCTCATCACACAAATTGAGCAAGTCAATTCACTTGGTGAAGAGCGATTTTGGAGAGAAGGAAGGAGGAAGAGAGTAGTGCTTCAGCTTGAGTGTTTTCACCATTGAGCAAAGGAGATTTCAGCAGCAAGAGAAAGAGATTTGAGGACCAGATTTGGGGTGCGAAGTTTCCAGCTACGACATTCTTGGTTTTTGGCTTATAGCTACAGCCATATTTCTCTTGTTTTTTCTGGCATTTTGGGGTAGCTTTAGCTACAGAAAATTATTTTAGGTAAGAAGCATTCAATTTCTTTGTTTTTTCTCATTGTTTTGTCTATTTTTCAAGGGTTTATGCTACCAAAATTTTAAAAAACGTTTTTTTATTTATAGATTTGTTTTTTTATTTTTTTTGCAGCAATGGCTACTTCCATCCAAGGTTCAAGTGCAAACCCTAAGGCCAACCCAAGGGCTGAATATTATCCTCTTTGGAGGCATGTTGAGAAGTTGCAAAGATGTGGAGGTGGTGGCTCATGGGAATGGCGGTGTACTCTTTGCAATAATTGTTACAAGGGCTCTTACCCAAGAGTGAAGGCACATCCTTTGCATGGAGGAGGACAAGGGATTGCAGGTTGCATGAAAACATCAAACCCTATACCAAGGAGGGAATATTAAAGAGAGCAAGATCAGACTGATGGAATCAAAAGAAAGCATGATGATTTTAGTCAAGCAGCTAAAAACCCAGCAAACAATGACCCAAGGATTGTAATTGAAGCAAGGAAGAGGAGAGGCAGTGGCACTCAACAACCAGAACAACCACCATCCAGAGGGGCATCTGGTACTGTACAAGATAGCAAGATTGCTAAATTGGTGAATGTGCAAGGAAGAGAAGAAGTTGATTCCAGAGTGGCTCGGTGCATCTATGCATGTGGTCTCCCATTCAATGTTGTTCGCTCCCCTTACTGGCAAGATATGATAAGGGCAGTTAACAAAGCTCCTCAAGGGTACAAGAGGCCCAACTATGAGAAGGATCTTGTGGAGGATGTGCTATCACCAATTCGTTCTTCTTGGACTAGCTCTGGGGTTACCATAGTCTCAGATGGATGGACAGATACAAGGCGTAGACCATTGATAAACATCATTGCCACTTCACCAAAAGGAGCAATGTTTCTAAAGGCAGAAGACTGCTTGGGAGCGGTAAAAGATGCACAATTCATCATTGATGTCATTATCAAATCTATTAAACAGGTTGGTCCTAACAGGGTGGTGCAAGTTATCACGGATAATGCACCAGTATGCAACGCTGCAGGTTTGATTATTGAGGGGAGGTATGACCACATCTTTTGGACACCCTGCATTGTCCACAATCTAAATATGATATTAGAGGAGATCGACAATAAAGTTCCATGGATAAAGGAACTCATAGGGGAAGCAAGGGAAATTGTGAAATTCATCACCAACCACCACCAGTCTCAAGCAATATTTCGAGAGTACTCCAAATTGGAGTTGTTAAAAGTTGCTGAGACAAGATATGCCTCAAACTTCATAACGTTGTGCCACCTTGTTGAGGTTAAGCAAGCATTAGTGTCTATGGTGGTGAGTCAACTTTGGGTCGAGTGGAGACAGGCAGATTCAGAGCGAGGATCTACGGTGCGTAGATTGTGCCTTGAGGAGGATTGGTGGAGCAAGGTAGATTTCTTGCTACTGTTCACAACCCCTGCGTTTGAGCTTCTTTGGCATGCTGACACCGACCAACCTTTCTTAGGAGAGCTATATGATGGCATGGATTCCATGGTTGAGAAAACTATGGAAATTATTTCACAGGAGTCACCACAGCTTTTGTTTGTAGATGGTCAGTTTGCCGAATTAATCAAGAGAATCATTGTTGACAGGTGGAACACTTTCAACACTCCATTTCATACTTTAGCACATGCCTTGAAAGTTGAACCCAAAATTTTATGATGAGGAACTTATTGCTCAAAGCAATGGGAAGAGGATGGCACCCCATAAGGATAGACAAGTGGCTAATGGGGTGAAAAATCCCCTTATGAGAATTTTTCCAGCTCATCTACACAAGGAGGTGAAGGAAGAATTTGCCAGTTTTGCTGCAGGTATAGATGATTAGTCAGATATATTATCTTTGGAGGAGAGAAGCACCATGAATCTAGTTAGGTGGTGGATTTGTCATGGAGCAAATGGTGTACATTTGCAAAACCTTGCCATTCATGTCCTTTCACAAGTGGCAAGCTCTTCATCAGCAGAAAGGAATTGGAGCACCTATGGTTTTATTCATTTTGTGAAGCGCAACAGGTTGGGCTCACAGAAGGCAGAGGATCTTGTTTATGTGCACTCCAACCTTTGGCTTGCATCTCGTAGGGGTCCAAAATATGGCAATGGTCCTTCTAAGGAGTGGGATGTGGAACCAGAAAATCTTGATTTGGATCTCTCTCTTGTTGCCTTGAATATTGAGGATCAGGACCATAGAAGTGGAATTTGCCAAACATCTTCTTCAGCTACACCATCCATTGCTAAGCATGCTTCTGCTGCTATATTTGATGAGGATTCTGATAATGAGTATTAGTCTTTTGACTTTATTGTACTTGCAACCTCATATATATAATAAAGGCTAATTCTGACATTTTGATATATAATAAAGGCTGGTTTTGGAGGTTCCGATATTGCTATTTTCATTATGTATCTATTATCAATGATCATTCATGAGTAAATGTGTTGTAACTTGTATATTTGTAATAGTTTATGATTTGAATTTATGATTTATCATGTATGTTTTAAACTTGTATGATTTCAAATAACATTTCTTAGATGTCCTAAATTATAATATAAATATAAATTATATATATATATATATATATAGATATATATACCGCGTTTCCCCATTTCCAAAATTTGGGGAGGTCGGGTTTCACTTCGCTTCCCGTTTCGGAAACTCGTTTCCGTTTCCCCGTTTCGTGCAACCTTGATCTGAAGTATTCAGCATTAACATCGAAGTAAACACATTAACATTCTACACAGATACAGATCTAAACTGAATACATGCACAATGACAAAGTGACACACAGGATTTTCTGGACAACTGTACCCGGAAAAACCCAATGCAGGAAAACCAGTCTTCTGGCTATTGGAGGGTTTTATTATTAAGTAGAGTCTAAGTACAGCAAATTTCGACACCTTATTGGTTAACCCGACAAAGAAATACAAAATCTGTAGCAATACCTCTGTTCTGGAGACAGAAAATCTGACTGATTCACACCCTCAAACGGGATTTACAGAACTCAATCCTTTTCAGTCTTCAGAAACCCCATCGTTGCTCGGAGGCCCTCTGCGTCAACCCTTGCGCTTCTCAGGAAGGGCATGTGTCACCCAGACTGGGTTACGTTGGCCCTACACTGCCTTGGTTGGACCTGTGTCAGCCTTGCTGGCCTCCTGTTGCCTCTACGCTGCCCTTTTTGGGCCTGTGTAGCCTCTGCATAGCACCTGAAGCCCTCTGCGCTGCGCAGCTGCTGCGTAGCAGTTGCTCCCTTTGCGTTGCTCTGTCTGCTGCCTCATGTTGCATTCTTGTCCTGGGATCAGATCATCCCTCTCGCCAATACTACCCCTCGCTGTAGCTGAAACACTTCTAGAAATTCTTAGCAAACCACGCCCTAGAATTCCAGCTTAGTCTCAGTGCTCTGCGACTGTGTGTGTTCTCCAACTAACCCCAAGCCTTTCCTTTATACTTTTCTCGTTGGGAAACCAATGGCTGTGATCTAATCTTGAATCGACAGCTAAGATTAAAAGAAAGCTTGATCCATGTGACTTAAGTCATTTCCATCACATGTTTAAATTAATTACCTTTAATCTTTTAATTTTCCTAAGTTAGACTTACGGTCCTTAATTAAAAAGATTAATTAATTAATTTTCTCTTAAACATGATGGAATTTCTCAAATCCCTTCCTGGGTCTTGGAGATCTCATGCACTCTAGTCCCTCCACAAAGTTTGGGAGCTAGAGCACATCCGATGCTACCCCAACACTCAAAAATCTCAAACAGAGTATCCAATAGGACCTTCCACACAATCATAGACATGAGGTGAGAGTGTCCCGTAGGACCTTCCTCATTCTCATTTCAGCCATAGACTGAGCTCCCCGATGTGGTTTCGGGTTGAGATGTGCTCCCTGATGTTAAGCTCTCTGATCTGTCCCAGGTGGTAGCATTGGGCTCCCAGCTGGCACTTATTCCAGTTGGTAGCAATGGCTCCCCGATACATAGAGGGTGGTAGCTTAGGCTCCCCTTCGATGCCAAATTCTTCTTCTTTTAGATTTGAGAATGTTCAGCATATGAGCAGGGACAATCAAGAGACAATCTGTATGGGGTTTGATCCTAACCCCACCCCCAGGTGCAGGTTGGCCCAACCAATATGGAGAGTAGTATTTTAGCATAAGGATATACGCCAAGGCATGTAGTGGAGCATTAAGTTATTCCACTATGCACACACATAATTGTGAATCATTGTATACAAGTTGGGATCTTTTTCCTGAACAATATCTTTTATTTGCCCCAACATGCTATCCATTTTCTCATACACCCCCCAATCACTGGTTTATCTGTATCTGCAAAACTAATCATGCCATAAATGGGCTTGGTGAATTGCAAAACTTCCCTCACACGTCCCCAAAATAGAGCATCAAGAGTGGTCTCCTCCAACTATTCAAAACCTTGCATGTCAACTGCAGTTGGAGCCCTGTCTTTTAATTCCTGCTAGTGTTCACTTGATACCACACTAACCAATGACTCTCTTACCTTCAAAAGGCGCCTAAAGGTGATGTAATAGCTAGAAAATCTAATCTCCACAATCTTCAACAGCTCGAAACTGGAGAGAATGCAGAAAAGCCCATGGGTATTGCTATGATTTGTAATAAATTTTATCATTTTTTTGCCTCTTGTACAAATAACCAATCCATTTGTATTGAGGGTTTTTGTTCTTAATATTATCATGCATCAAAAGGTTCATTCTGTGAACCAAACACGCAAACCAAAATATGTTGGGGTATCTATCCTCAATAATTGCTCCCGTTGCCTTACAATTAGAAGCATTATCAGTGATGACTTGGATGACATTTTATGGCCCAATACATTCAATTGTTTGAACTAATGTTTCTACAATGTTGATTGCGGTCTTGAACTTTTCTGAGTAATCAATATCATACGCTGAAAGGAAGATTGCACCATTATTAAACACAACAAGAACACTTATCAATGGCTCCCCTTATACATTTGTTCATCCATCAGATACAATGGATACCCCATGCTCATTCCAAGAATTTGTTATTTTACACAAAGAATGTGTTATTTTTTCTTTTTCATGATCAAGTCCCATGGTTCTAGTCTTGTCATACCCAGGGCTCTTATATCCTTTGGGGGCATCATTAATGCCAGAAACCATTTCATTCCAATAACATGAGCGAAGAACATTGAATGGTATCCCACATACAAAGAGAAACCAGTAATTTTTGAATCCACATCATTCCTACACCCTTCGTCAAGGAAATTCGATATGGTTTTATGCCTTAAAGGGATGTTCGTTCCTGTGCCTCCATATCCACTGCCATGAGAGGATGTTGATGGAGTTCTTTGTGCATTTAATTGTGGGCTATAATGTTCAAAGATGCCCTTTGATATTTAGATCTGTATTAGACTTCCTCCTCTTCCCTTATATATTTGGTTCTTTGTGGTGTTGACACACTTAAACAAAATCTAGTTCCTCTTTGTTTATCTCCATCCCATGGCCTTTTCCCAAAGAGGTGCCTTCTCGCATGGGTGTATGAACCTGTGTAAGTGTTTTTGCAATGGAGGCATGTAAATTTAGTGATTCCACCCCTTTTCCCTCCTTCAAGCCTAGAAACATATTTCCATAATAGGGTTTGGTCTAGTTTCGTTTTTGTGCCCTCGTCATCTCCACTCTCCTCTTCCTCCTCACCAAGGTACTCCACCTCTCTAGGGTTTTCAACAAATCCACCAAAACCTACTTCTTCATCCTCTTCATCATGATCAACCCTCCTTCCTCTACTCTCCAACACTGTAATAACAAAAAAAGGAACCAGCAACAAGAGAATGCCAATCTATGTAGCAATGATGTTTGAAGTTTTGAGCCTGCAATAAAATGGAGGGATGGGAATGGGAAAGAGAGAAGAGAACACTTTCATTTAGAAATGAACATATAAAAAACACAAATGCTAGATTAGAGTCTAGATCCTACCTCTTTGGCCTTCAATCCCAAGCTCCAATCTCCCTTGCAAGCTCCTCAAGCTCCCAAGCAAACCTCTCAATCTTTCTCTGTTAAATTTAGATAACCATGATGTTCTATGCTTGATGCACTGTTACTTCAATCTTTCTTAGGCCCAATACAAAATATCAATCACATAAATTTGAAAGTAAAATGTTGATAGAACACAATAATAGATCAATAGAAGACAAGCCAAATATAGATCAGATTTACAATTCCTTTTGTCCAGCAAAGATATGAGATATTGTGGCATTACAGCGGTTAGCAGGATGCTTCAACCAGCAAAGTCTTTCTCGGTCAGCCAGCACTTTCATGTGTCATACCCACAGCCCTCAAAGAGAGCTCATCACAAGTCAACGCAAGTCAAACCAGGGATAGTGCAGAAAAGTCAAAGCAAGCAGCTTCAGAAAAGTCAACGCAACAAACTAGGGCTCCGGTCAAACAACCTGAAATTCCTCAATTTTAGTGCTCAGTTGTACGGCCTCCTAAAATCGGAATTTCTGCAGAAGATTGAGGTCAAACGACCCAAGGGTTGACCACGGTCAACGTTGGTCAACGCTGCAGCAAAAAAGCCCTAAACAAATTAGCGCAGAAAACAGGAAGCCCTAAACAGATCACCGCAGAAAACAGCAGCTTCGCTCCACACGTGTGAGCGAAAAGGTCTCCAAAGGCTATCGAACCAATCAAATCACAATGAGAGAATGTGTGATGAGATGATGAGAAAATGACCTCCAAGTCTCTCCAATTTATAGTCATCAATGAGGGTGTGTGACACATCTCTTAGGCATGTGGGATAAATCTGGCCGACCTTGCACATGTGAACAATAAATTCAAAATCAATATTCTGCTCATCTGATCAAGATGATCTTTAGATCAATATTGCACCTCTCCGAAAGAGGAATCCAACAAAAATATGACCATCGTCATATGAGCAGTGCAACATCGAGTTTGCACCTAGTTGCCCAAAATTAACAATCACTCTCAACAAGGGAGAACTCCATCTATCCACAAGTGCCATCCATCATGTACCAAACCAAACATCATGCGTCATCCCGCCATAACTTGCTTTGCTGGCTATTTATTTCAGAACAAATGGTGAGTCACAAAGACATCACACACAGCTGATCCGAAGTCGGTTTAGGGGTAAAAACCTCTTTCGGACTCAAGAGTCTCATACTAACCCGAAGTCAATTTAGAGGATAAAACCTCATCATACTTGATCCCAGATCAAGGTGTTGGACACGTGCCATCCTAGACATAGACAGTACGACGTCACAAAGACATCACACACAGCTGATCCGAAGTCGGTTTAGGGGTAAAAACCTCTTTCGGACTCAAGAGTCTCATACTAACCCGAAGTCAATTTAGAGGATAAAACCTCATCATACTTGATCCCAGATCAAGGTGTTGGACACGTGCCATCCTAGACATAGACAGTACGACAATCTTCGATGTGTCCATCGATCTTGCTATGGTCTCTATCTCACATTTCCCACCTCATTGGCCAAATGAGAGGTACTTCCCATGAGTCTGAAACTACATGGGTAGGATGCGTGCAGGGCACAAATCAGAGAGAGGTGAACCAACTCAATATCATAACGATGGGGCAGAAGCACCACAAGGTTCGACAAGCCTAGCCCTGTGAGTGCTTATAGCTCCAAGAAGCTATCCCCAAGCCCCCTAGAGCTCCCAAAGCTCATAGTCCAACTCAAGCAGGACCCTCAGAATAGGGTCTTTCCACGATTCCAAGCTTCTCACAGAAGGTTAGGAACTTGACCTTCCCCAGGGTCTTCATGAGAATATCTGCGACCTACTCATCAGTTCCTATATGATTGAACCTTAAAGCACCTCGCTGTATCATATCTCAAATAAAGTGGTACCTAATATCAATATGCTTGGATCGATTGTGGAACACGAGATTCTCAGAAATATGACTCCCACTCTGGTTATCACAAAGGATAACGGTGGTATCTAGCACATGCTCGAACAGCTCACTGAAGAGCTTTCACAACCAAACAACTTCACAAAAGGCCATACTTGTTGTAATGTATTCGGCCTCAGCAATGCTCAAAGCCACCGACTTCTGCTTCCTACTCATCCAAGATATCGAAGTAGAACCCAAGGTGAAGCAACATCCAGATGTGCTCTTGCGATCCACCACATTGCCATCCCAATCAACATCAGTATATCCATGGAGTATCAAACTCGTCGCAGTGTATCTCAGCCCATGGTTGATTGTGCCCTGAAGATATCTCAACAGATCCTTGGCACCAATCCAGTGAATGTGATGAGGTTCAACCATATGTTGACTCAAAGTGTTCACTGCAAAACATACGTCTGGATGGGAGTTCACTAAGAACATCAGGACCCCTATGAGTTGTCGATACTCGGTCGGATTCGCTAGCACGACCCCAGCAGCGTTTCCACTCAACTTCTTAAAGTTGAGCTCTATCGGTGTCGACACAGACTTGCAATCCACCATATCAAATCTCTCCAACAGCTTCACAACATATTTTCCTTGAGAAAAGAAAATCTCGCCTGGCCTCTGCCAGACCTCCAAGCCTAGGAAGTAGTGTATCAGTCTTAGGTCTTTCATCTAAAACTCGGAAGCTAGCTCCCTCTTACATTGATGAATGAGAGGGTCATCACCTGTCAAGAAGAGATCGTGCACATAGAGAACCAACATGAGAGGCCTTTCTCTATCAACACTAAAATAAAGGTTCGGATCAGCATTACTTCGAGTGAAGCCCAACTTCATCAAGTAGCTATCTATCCTCTCATACCAAGCCCTAGGGGCTTGCTTCAACCCATAGAGGGCTTTCTTCAACCTGCATACATGGGTGTCTCTATCTCGGACTTCGAACCCCAGAGATTGCTCCACATACACCTCTTCCTTTATAGATCCATGCAGAAAAATGATCTTCACATCCATCTGACGTAAACTCCATCCTTGCAAAGTAAGCAAGGGCAATAATAGATCGGGTAGTGGTATAGCAGGCCACAAGTGCAAATATATCATCATAATCTATGCCTTCTTTTTGAGAGAAGCCTCAGGCAAAGAATCTTGCCATGTACCTTTCAGCACTTCTATCAGATCCATGCTTGATCTTATAGAGCCATTTCGAGGTGACAACAGATTTGTCCTCCATTCTTGGGACCACTTCTCAGACATCATTCTTCATAATGGACTCATATTCTTCGTGCATAGCATCCTTCCAAACTTGATGCTTTACGACTTCTTCAAATGTTCCAGGCTCAGATTGTACTATGGTACTCATGGCTGCTAGATACCCTTGGTATCTCTTTGACTTCTTGCATTCACGAAATGTCCCCCTTGGGGCAATATGTCTCTCAGCATCTTCGAGAGTATCCCTAAGCCATGAGGGTCTTCTCTTATTTGAAGGAAGTGGATCAATGGGATCCATAAGTCCTTCAACATTAGGTCATCCTTCAGCTCTTCCAACTTCCCCGCTTCTTCATCTTCTTTGTCTTTCTTGAGGGCAGCATCTTCATCGAAGGTGACATCGTGGCATATCTCCACTTCTCTTTGACCATGCACATAGATTCTATATGCATTTGAAGTTTCACTGTAGCCCACAAACATTCCCTTCTTTCCAGAAGCATCCAGCTTGCTTCTCTTTTCTTTCGGCACATGAAAGTAAACAGGACAACCAAAAACTCTAAAATGAGAAACATCAGGTTTCTTACCAGAGGACTCCTTCAGGAGTTTCGGAGTCCAAAGTGGATGCGAGCATCTGTTTTGCACATACACAGCAGTGTTCGCATCTTCTCCCCATAGAAACTTCAGAAGACCTTGGTCACATAGCATGGCGCGGGCAGCTTCCATAATGGTCCTGTACTTTCTTTCAGCAACACCATTTTTCTCAAGAGTGTACACAGTTGTGGTTTCCCTCTTAATGCCAGCTTCTCTACAAAAGTCATTAAACTCATTTGACTCATACTCGGTCCCATTGTCGGTCCTCAAAACTTCGATTTTCTTCTCGGTTTGATTTTCCACATAGCATGGTGTGGGCAGCTTCCACAATGGTCCTGTTTTTTCTTCCAGCAACACCATTTTTCTCAGGAGTGTACGCAGTTGTGGTCTCCCTCCTAATGCCAGCTTCTCTACAAAAGTCATTAAACTCATTTGACTCATACTCGGTCCCATTGTTGGTCCTCAAAACTTTGATTTTCTTCTCAGTTTGATTTTCCACCAATGCCTTGAAAGTACGAAACCATTTGAATGCTTCGTCCTTCTTCTTCAAAAAATATATCCAGGTCTTGCGAGAGAAGTCATCTGTAAAAGTCATGTAATAGGAACATCCTCCCAAGGATGTCACAGGCAGCATACCAAATAAGTCAGAATGTATCAACTACAAGATATCAGTTGTCTTTGTGACACTTGAGGGGAATGGTCCCCTTGTATTCTTCCCTTCGACACAACCCTGACATATGCCTTCATGATCATCTCTCAATTTGGACATCCCTGTCACCACCTTCCTTGCATCAGGAAGGGCTTTGTAATGAAGGCGTACAAACCTCCAGTGCCATAACTCTATTTGAAGAGTTGTATCACATGTCATAGCCCCCAATGAACTTCCTCCAACCTGGTAGAGTGTATCAACTCTAAAACCAATAGAAAAAGCTTCCTTGAAGTTCTTCTTCCAAATAAGCACCTTTCCATCAACGAATGACACCTTGAACCCTTTGTCTTCCATTGCCGAAATGGACACAAGGTTCTTCTTTAAATTAGGTACATACAACACATCTTGTAATCGGATGACTTCACCTTGAGATAAATGGAGGGTCACAGTCCCTGTCCTTTCACGGGATAGGTGGCATTATCTCCAAGGATAATTTCCAGATTAGTATCCTTCTCAACCAAATCAGAAAGGGCTTCTTTATAACTAGTGATGTGCCTTGAAGCACTACTATCAATTAACCAGACATCCAGGGTGTCAAGTGGAGATGTAGCAGAGAGGGAAAATACAAGAATAAAATCATTTCTCTTATTATCGACAACATTAGACTCATCGTACTTGAAATTTCTTGACCTCTTGAAAGGTTGCCCATTTCCATTATGATCAGAGGGAGCCTTCCCTTTTCCTTGGAACCTGTTGTTCCTGCATTCCTTCTCGAGTTGTTTTTGTCTTCATCCCTGAGAGAATCCCTTCTATTAGGACACTCTCTTCCATAGTGATCAGTCTTGCTACAACTGTAACATTTTCCTTCCTTTGGGCCTCGCTCTACCATGGATTTGATTTCTCGGGACACCATGGTTCTTCTTCTTTGCATGAGTGGCGAAAGCAGTAGGGTCACTTCCATTACCATTAGAGGCATACTCCATCATTCTTGTTTCCTCTTGTAAATTTATGTAGATGTTCTATGCTTGATGCAACTTTACTTTCTCTTCAGTACTAGACAGCGATCACATAAATCATTAAGTAAAATGTTGATAGAACATACCAGTGGATCAACTAGGGTCACTTCCATTACCATTAGAGGCATACTCCATCATTCTTGTTTCCTCTTGTAAATTTATGTAGATGTTCTATGCTTGATGCAACTTTACTTTCTCTTCAGTACTAGACAGCAATCACATAAATCATCAAGTAAAATGTTGATAGAAAATACCAGTGGATCAACAGAAGACAAGCCAAAAAAATATATTTTTGTTGGTGCGTTACGGCGACCAGCAGGATGCTTCAACCAGCAAAGTCTCCTTGGTCAGCCAGCCCAGAATGTGTCACAACCACCCTCAAAACAGCCAAACGGTCAACTCAAAGTCAACCCCAGAAAAGTCAATGCTGCCCAGAAAAGTCAACGCAGAACAGCAACAAGTAAAAGTCAACACAGCTCGGTCTATGGTCAACCTTTGACCTCGGTTCTTGTGCCAAAATGTACAGACTTCATAAATCGAAGTCTATGCCACAATTCAGCTCCTTTTGACCATGCGTTGACCAAAGTCAACGCTGCTCAAACCTGCGGTGGAAACCCCAGCTAGAGCAAAAATATCTTCATCCTTCTTTCCCACTTGCGAACAGAAAAACTGCCTCCAAGGAGCTCGAACCAATCAGAAGAGGAGAGAGAATGTGTGAGGATGAGATGAGTGAAATGTCCTCCAATGTTGACTCTCTTTATATCAATCACTGAGGGTGTGTGACACATTTGCTGGGGGTGTAAAACCTTAAGGCCGACCTACACATATTTTGAAAGTATTAAAAATAAATTCAAAACAAATGTTCTGCTCATCAGATCAAGATGATCTTTCGATCAATCTTGCACCTCTCCGAAAAAGGAACCCAATAAAAATATTGGTCTCTTCATCTGAGCATCACAACATGGAGTTTGGACCTAGTTGTCCAATTTAACACCTCTTGAGTGCATCTCGTCAATATTTCATCAAAATCAGGAATCACATTATTATTGAGAATAGTGGTATTGAATGCATGCCAATCACGGGGGAGACCTCCAAGTGCAATAAGAACCATCTCTCGATCAGATATTGCTTCCCCAATAGCTAGGAGGTTATACCTGATTTCAGTGAGCCTCATAAAATAGGATTGAATAGATACATCCTTACCCTTCTTGATATTCTTCAATTGATTCTTGAAGAAGAGGATTTGATTAGCATTGCTAGCCATGAACATGCTCACCAGCTTATCATACATCTCCTTAGATGTCTTCAGCTCAGAAATGTAAGCAACCAAGAGCTTATGAATACAATCATGGATAATCATCTTTGCTTTGATTTCCCCTTTTCTATACTTCGTCTTCGTGGTAGCAGCTGCATTTGATGGAGGCTCTTGAATATTCCCCTGTACATAGTCCATGAAATCTTGATCTTCTAGCACCAAATCCAAGGACATCTTCCATGCATGATAATTAGACTTATCAATCAATTTATCATCAGCCTTGACACCCTTGTAGATTGAGGAGGCCATTTGTCCTTGATAGGATTTCTTCCTTCAAAGATAGCTTCTAACACAAGCTTGGACTGTTGGACTTTGTCTTCACCTCAACTCTGATACCATGTTAAATTTAGATGACCATGGTGTTCTATGCTTGATGCACTGTTACTTCAATCTTTCTTAGGCCCCATACAAAATAGCAATCACATAAATTTGAAAGTAAAATGTTGATAGAACACAATAATAGATCAATAGAAGACAAGCCAAATATAGATCAGATTTACAATTCCTTTTGTCCAGCAAAGATATGAGATATTGTGGCATTAAGGCAGTTAGCAGGATGCTTCAACCAGCAAAGTCTTTCTCAGTCAGCCAGCACTTTCATGTGTCATGCCCACAGCCCTCAAAGACAGCTCATCACAAGTCAACACAAGTCAAACCTGGGACAATGCAGAAAAGTCAACGCAGGAAACTTCAAAAAAGTCAACGCAGCGAACTAGGGCTTCGTACAAACAACCTGAAATTCCTCAATTTTAGTGCCCAGCTATACAGCCTCCTAAAATCGGAATTTCTGCAGAAGATTGCGGTCAAACAAACAAGGGTTGACCATGGTCAACGCTGGTCAATGCTGCAACAGAAAGCCCTAAACAAATCAGCGCAGAAAACAGAAAGCCCTAAACAGATCAGTGCAGAAAATAGCAACTGTGCTCCACACGTGAGGGAAAAAGGCCTCCAAAGGCTATCGAACCAATCAGATCACAATGAGAGAATGTGTGATGAGATGATGAGAAAATGACCTCCAAGTCTCTCTAATTTATATTCATCAATGAGGGTGTGTGACACATCTTTTAGGCATGTGGGATAAATCTGGCTGACCTTGCACATGTGGAAAATAAATTCAAAATCAATGTTATGCTCATCCAATCAAGATGATCTTTAGATCAACCTTGCACCTCTTCAAAAGAGGAATCCAACAAAAATATGACCATCGTCATATGAGCAGTTCAACATGGAGTTTGGACCTAGTTGCCCAAAATTAACATTCTCTCAATCTCTCTCCTCAATTCAAGCTCCAATTCCAAAAGCCCTCTCTTTCTCTCTCACTGTGCAAATGGTGAATAATGGGAGGGGAGGAGGGCCTTTTAACTTTTTTCCCTACCCTTCCCTCCCCTTCCTTGCTTGTCTGCCGCATAGCTTTTTCACCGGCAAGAGAAAATTTTTTAAGGAAGGAGCAGTCAAGAGCGTTCACTCCCCGACTGCTCCCTCCCTAAAAATTTCGCTCCAAGAGCGCTCCCTCATTCCCTTCCTTAAAAACACGTAACGCAATTTTTTTTAGGGATCGTTCTCCTAAAATTCACTCTGGGAGTGAATTCGAGGGGGGGAGAGGGGGGGGCGTTGCCCTGCAACCCTACTCCAAACCCTAGACTAGTGGGTTTTGGAGGAATTGGCACACAAAAGTGACTTGTGGACTAAGAAACCAAGTCTGTGGGCTTTGCACCCAAGCATGTGGGTGTGAAACTATGATGAGGATAGATGGTTTGCCCGAGGTAGATGAGAGGACCTCTAGAGCAACCTGGGGCAATGAAAAGCATCCAAATTGAAGGTCTAGAAGTTGAGAAATGGATTTTTGAAGTTATGTGTGGGCTAATTTTTCAAGGAGGGCAAGAGAGCTAGGGCTTGTTCAGCCCTCATGAAAAATTCGTTGGAGCCACACTTGAGTGTATAAATATAAGGTGTGTGTGGAGGCAAAATTCACATCCTAAGTGCATCCAACATCAAAGAATATCTTTGAAATAGGACATTGTCTGAGGCAGTCAGCGAAGAGCTAGGAGGACAAGTCCTTGGGCAGTTTTGTGGAGTGAAACTCTTAGAGAACAAGGCCGCATTTCAAAGCAGAGGAAAGGGTAATTCTACGTTGGTTATTGTGTGGTATGTCTCTGTTTATAGAGTCGTGGAACTTGCTGCTACAGAAACGTGGTTGGAGGATTGTTGAGGGCTGAGAGGCCAAGTCTAGGGGTATTTTCCCTAGTTGTAGTCAACCTACAGCAAGTCGTAGATGTATAGGGGTAGCGAAGGCTTAAACAGAGGTCCTTCTTCTTCTTCCCATGTTGTTTCTTTTCCCTTGATGCAAGGGCTGCATCCTTCTCCTCCTCCTTCACTTTGGCCTTTCCGCTTCCTCCACTGATATTCTGACGCTTGGTGACCCTCCTGATCTCCTCTTGGTGGAGGATAGCCCACATGTCAGCCCAAGATGGTAACGTTGCCCTTCCCAGAATGCTCTAGACAAATGTTTCCCAATCTTCTGAGATTGCATTCAAAGCAGTCCTCACTAACAACCCTTCATCAAGAGTAGCACTGATGCCAACCAACTGATATTGGATGGCTTGAAGCTTGAAGAGGAATGGATCTATCTCTTCACCCTTCATCATTTGAAACAACCGCATCTGGTTCTCTAGAAGCATTCTTCTTTGTACGGAGCCACCTTGGTGTTGATTTTTGTAGCATCCGGAAGTGTTCCAAGTCTCAAACTTTGCAGGGAGGCTTGGACAACAGCATTCCAAAGAACCAAGAAACAGTTTGTGCAAAATTCCACTCGGTTCAAGACTTATTAAAATAATTAATTATTTTAATGGAGACACTAAGTCTAAACTAAGGGAAATGAAATAATCAAAGGGTATTAATAAGTCAGAGTGCGAAACTTCTACAAAACATGGATCAAGTCAAGTTTTTATCTTAGCCATTGATTAATCTTTTAATCTAGGTCGTTGGTTCTCCAACAAGAAGATTATAAAAAAAGGCTTGAGGGTCACTTGGAAATAAGTCGGGCATACACTCAGTGCCTGAAGGGATCCATTCTGATATAGAATTTGATCTCAGTGGGAGAGTTGCAGGGCGAGAAGTTGCAGAAGCAGAATGAGGAGGTCAGGGGTGATCGACATCAAGGTCGGAGGGCAGCAGTGGGTCACTGAAGGCAACTTGAGGTTGCAGCGCAGAGACCCCACGCAGTCCAACATTGGGACTGCGCAGAGAATCACGCAGAGTGACGCAGGGGCACGCAGGGGTTGTTCTGGGTGTCATAGAATTGTCCGAGTAAGCTTAAAATTCAGTCTCAGGTGGTTCAGAATTTATCTCCCGTATATTTTCCCTGTAAAGATATCAATTGTTGAAGAATTAATAAAACCCTCATTTGCTGCACCGGTTTTCCCACACTGGGTTTTTTCTGGGGACAATTGTCCAAAAATAATTGTGAATGTTGCAGTAGTATTTATTTCAATATTTGCCGGAAGATTTTTGAAAAATAACTTATTGAAATAATAAGTAGGAGAAATAAATCTATCACTGCAACTGTTTGTAAATTTTCACATGGTATCAGAGCGAGAGATGAATAATAGAGAAGGGGCATCTATCAATGAACAGAGATCTATTGTTGCAGCAACAGCGCAGAAGGGTTCACGCAGTTCTCCAGGAGGGGGGAGAAGCACGATAGAACAGATGGATCATGATGTATCTATATTGGCATCCAGACTAGACGAAGATTTTGCTTGTGTATCGAGCATTGCGTCTTCAAATGTCTGGTATATTGACAAGGGAGCCTCTGTTCACATGACGGGAGTACGGGACTATTTTTCCAACTACCAAGAAGAGCAAATGAATTTCAAAATAACCATGGGTAATAAAGCAAAGTGCACTCCCATTGGGAGAGGTACCGTAGTTTTTTAGACCGAGGCAGGGAACAAAATCCGGGCCACTAATGTACTGCATGTGTCGGGTTTGGGAATGAATCTACTCTCAGTGTCACAGCTTCAAAACTGAGGATATGACGTCTACTTTATTGTCAATAGATTCTACGTCAAGCACCCCAGTTGGAAGAAGAAGGCACAGATCGAGGTAAGAAGCAACAAGTTGTACAAGCTGCAGCTTGATTCTCCATTGGCACTAGTTGGTAATGTAGATGAAACAGACCTGAATGAGCTATGGCATAGAAGAATGGGGCACTTGCATCATGGGGCGTTGAGAACTCTTCAGAAGAATGTTACAAGTGTTCCAGAACTTAGCACCAAACAAGATGATCTCTGCAAGGGGTCCGTATTGGGGAAATATGCCAAGGCAGCATATTAGAGAAGCAACAATAGGGCCAAGGGTGTGTTGGATCTAATACACTCAAATATCTGCGGGCCGATGTCCACTAGAGCTCTTAGCGGTGCCGAATATTTCGTCACCTTCATTGATGACCATTCCAAGAAAACCTAGATATATTTCTTGAAGACCAAGGATGAAGTCTTCAGTCGATTTAAAGAGTTTAAGGCTCTGGTGGAAAATCTGACAAGGAAGCGGATCCAGGTATTGCGATCAGATAATGGAGGTAAATACATAGATAAATAATTCACCGGATTCTGTGCAAGGGAATGCATCAAAAGAGAATGGATAGCTCCATACAATCTGAAACAGAATGGAGTGTTTAGAAAGGAAGAACCGGACTATTGTTGAAGCAACTAGAGCTATGTTGTATGAACAAGACATGACCAAATTTCTATGGGTTGAAGCATGTAATACACTTGTCTACATTCATAACAGAACTCCTCAAACTGCACTGGGAAAGATCATGCCAGAAAGTGTCTTCACTGGCAGCAAGCCCGAAGTGAGTCACTTTAGGATCTTCGGTAGTACAACTTACTGTCATGTACCCAGTGAGAAGAGGAAGAAGTTGGAGATGACTTCCGAGAAGGGGTATTTTGTAGGATACAACGAGAATGCAAAGGCTTATCGCATCTACATTCCTGAGAGCAGGAAAGCAGTGGTGCGAAGAGATGTGAAGTTCATGGAGGAGAAAGCCTTTAGAAGATCACTAGAGTTGCCTTCTGCTACGCAATCAGATGAAGAGCCTCTGGTCCAGCCCCAACAACCAGTAGTAGAAAATTCAGTTGCCTCTCCAAGGCATAGTGATCCAAAGGATGGGTCTCCCGAGGATTTGCAAGAAGGAGAGTCGATAAATCCACCCACCACCAGTGGAAGAACGAGCAGGGAACTTCGACAAATTTTGAAGGAAGCGGAGGATTTTGTCTAAGTCCCCCGAAATGACAAGAGACAGCGTAAGTAGCCTGAAAGGTATCAAGGCTTAATTGCTCAAGTCGGAGAACCTTCCAACTTTCGGGAAGCAGCTCAGCACTAGGTATGGTTGATGCAATGGTGGAAGAGTACAGTTCCATCATGACAAATGATGTCTGGGAAGTAGTACCTAGGCCCCATGAGAGATCAGTTGTAGAATCCAAGTGGATCTACAAGATCAAGTATGTTGCAGACAGCAGCAACGAGAAATTTAAAGCCAGGTTTGTGGCTAAAGGGTATGCTCAGAAGGAAGGAATAGACTATGAAGAAACCTTCGTCCCTGTAGCTAGATACACATCTATCAGGTCCATGATATCCCTTGCTGCACAGATGGGATGGGAAATTCACCAGATGGACATCAAGACGGCATTCTTGAATGGTGTGATAGAAGAAGAGGTGTATATAGAACAACCAGAGGACTTTGAGACACATGATCAAAAAACTCATGTGTGCAAATTGAAGAAAGCATTATATGGACTGAAGCAAGCTCCTAAAGCCTGGTATGGTTGGATTGACAACTACCTGCAGAAGATGGGATTCGTCAAGAGTCATGCAGATCCCAATCTCTATTATCTGAGAGTAGGGAGTGAGCCTTTGATACTAATATTGTATGTGGATGATCTGTTCTTGACAGGATCATCAAGGCTCATCACAGATTGCAAGAAGAATTTGGCTGAAGAATTTGACATGAAGGATCTAGGAGAGATAAACTATTTTCTAGGGTTGGAAGTTTGGCAGTAGAATGGTGAAATCTTCCTTGATCAAGGAAGATACACTACAAAGATTTTGAAGAGATTTCAGATGGAGGATTGTAGGCCCATGACCACTCCAATGATTACCAACTGGAGGAAAATCGACACGTCTGAAGATGATGATGTTGATCCTAGGCTGTACAGACAACTCATAGGGTCATTGATGTATCTGGTAAATACAAGGCCAGACATCTGTTATGCTGATAATACCCTAAGTCAGTTCATGGTGGAACCGAAGAGGGCACATTGGGCAGCAGCCAAGCATGTTCTCAAGTACCTTCGAGGGACAGTCGAGCTTGGATTGAAGTACACCCAGGGCAATGATGTCAGGTTGAGTGGTTCCACTAATGCAGATTGGGCTAGAAGTTCAGTTGATCGGAAGAGTACCAATGGGTAATGTTTCAGTCTGGGATCAGGAATGACTTCCTGGTGCAGTAGGAAACAGAAGTTTGTGGCATTGTGTTCCGCAGAAGTAGAGTATATGGCAACCAGCACAGCTTCATGCGAAACCATATGGCTTAGGAAACTGCTAGTAAATCTACTCAAGGAGAAAATGGAAGCGACCAGCATTTTATGTGATAATCAGAGTTGCATTAAGCTCTTTGGGAATCATGTGTTTCATGATAGGTCGAAATAGATTGACATCCGGTGTCACTTAATCAGGGACTGTGTACAACGTGGAGCTATTCAGTTGCAGTACACTCCAACAGGAGAACAGGTGGCAGACATCCTCACAAAGGCTCTGGGAAAGACAAAATTTGTCTACTTCATAGAGAAGACGGGGATGATGAAGAATCCCTTCTACTAGCAAGAATGGAGGATTCGGTATTCAGAGGGAGTTGTGGTACAGAGGCAGCAAGTGGCAGTGTCAAACGCAACAGTACAGGGGGCAACAGCGCAGTAGATGAGGGGGAGCAAAACCCTGAGCTCAGCAGCGCAGAGGGTGCTTCAAAATCACAGTAGCATCCAGCAGGCATATTGTTGGAACACCTTCCTCGCTAAGAGGGAGTGTTGATTTTTCTAGCATCCGGAAGTGTTCCAAGTCTCAAACTTTGCAAGGAGGCTTAGACACCAGCATTCCAAACAACCCAGAAACAGTTTGTGGAAATTCCACTCAGTTCAAGACTTATTAAAATAATTATTTATTTTAGTAGAGACCCTAAGTCTAAACTTAGGGAAATGAAATAATTAAAGGGTATTAATAAGTCAGAGTGTGAATCTTCTAGAAAACATGGATCAAATCAAGTTTCAATCTTAGCCATTGATTAATCTTTTAATCTGGGCCGTTGGTTCTCCAACAGGAAGATTATAAAAGAAGGCTTGAGGGTCACTTGGAAAATAAGTCGGGCATACACTCAATACCTGAAGGAGATCGATTCTGATGTAGAATTCGATCTTAGTGGGAGAGTTGCAGGGCGAGAAGTTGCAGAAGCAAAAGGAGGAGGTCAGGGGTGATCACGATTAGGGTCGGAGGGCAGTAGCGGGTCACTGGAGGCAGCTTGAGGCTGCAGCGCAAAGACCCCACGCAATCTCCACGCAGATTCACGCAGTCTAACGCTGGGACTGCGCAGAGAATAACGCACAATGATGCAAGGGCATGCAGGGGTTGTTCTGGGTGTCAAAGAATTGTCCGAGTAAGCCAGAAATTCAGTCTCAGGTGGTTCAGAACTTATCTGCCGTATATTTTCCCTATAAAGTTATCAATTGCTGAAGAATTAATAAAATCCTCATCTGCTGCACCGGTTTTCCCACATTGGGTTTTTTCCGACAAAAATTGTCCAAAAATAATTGTGTACATGTGATTGATTCTTGTGCTTATGTTCCCTACTATTTATTTCTCTGCATATATAATTGTGAATGTTGCAGTAGTATTTATTTCGAAATTTGTCAGAAGATTTTTGAATAATAACTTATTGAAATAATAAGTAGGAGAAATAAATCTATCACTGCAATTGTTTGTAAGTAATCACACTTGGTACATCGTCTCCAAGGCTATCCACATGTCATTTGTTGTAGTCTTTCCAGCAATACAAGGTATAACGTGGTCCTTGACTCTGTCTATTATCAACCGCTTTGTTCGCGCTTGATTCTCTTCATACTTCTTAAGAGGATCTGCATCGGTTGGTACAGCAAGAACCTTATCTACGTGTTCTTTGAGACCATAATCATCTAGAACTGAGAGGATTCCGGCCTTCCAGATAACATAGTTGGACATGCCGTCTAATCTATCTTGAACCCTCAATCCATAGCGAGCCATCTTAGCTCAGATCTGACAGAAATAGTACTTCTCCCTCTAGATCTGGGTTTCTTGGTGACTAGACACACTCTTGTAGCTGCTTCTCCTAAAGACGAATTTCCCTCCTGGAAATCTTCCACCAAAACACAACCGGACAGTAGTCTTTGATCCTCCTGATCGAATCTCAGATCTGTTTGGCTCAGATCTGCTGAATAATTGTCTTCCTCCCGCCTTTGTTGCCTTAGCTAGGCACAATTTTGCACCTGCAGAATCTTTACCCCACCAGCGCTGCTGAAGATCTGAAGCACTGCATCAGGATCTTGGCAAAATTCTTTCTGCAACTGGAGAAATGATTAGATTGCATCTTTCTGGCTGGCCCAGCACAGTCCCAGCACTGCTCAGAAGTGGACTGCGTAACCCCAAACTGGGTGACACAGTCCTTACGCTTCCCTGCGAAGGGTCTACATAAGCCTGAAGGCCTTCTGCAGCTTCAGTGATGTCTTCTATATCTGCGTTCTCCTGCTGTCAAGATGCCCTTTCTGGATTTGCTGCTTTTATATGGAATACCTTCCAAGATGGAAGTGCTTCCCAATCATCATCAAAGACCATGGAGATAGTGCCATCTCCTCCTCCTCCATCAACCAACTCATATGATGAAGACACAATGAATGATATGAGTAACACATCAACACCATGCATCCATACTCTACACTGCTCAATGATGCAAGTATCCATCCATCTTTTCCCCATCCTCCTACTCTTAGGAAGAGTGTTTGCCAAGTGATGGCCAAACTCTTTCAAGAGTAACCAGCGCAGCCAAGCCTCCTGCTGCCTGGTGTCATAGATCTGCAAATAGCCTCCTAGCTCCTTGCTCATCAGCCACATCCACTCAATACATTGTGGATGCCTCCTCCTCCTCATCCTGGTTCTCCTCCCATGAGGGCTACCATCCTCCCAAATCAATTTGCTGATTTTGCACTTCATGGGATTTTGAAATATAAACTTCTCAAGGATCAATGAGACCCTATCAAGAATCAAATAGGTGGTAGGCAAAAACCTCCCATCATGATGTGTATGGCTCAAGGGATATCCAACACAAGCATGAGAGATGTTATCCATCCGAAGATGTCCCCCATCTTCTATCTGCTCTTGTGAGAAGGGAAGAAAGTCATTGCACCCCATGGTGTGTCGAAGTGCATCTCCAGTGAGATCTCTTCGTGAGACCTCCCCTTCCTCCATAGTCTGCTCCACCGAGTACCAACTCAAAATCTCTCGCCATCCAATCTCAACACGTGGCTGCTGTACCCTGTACAACTCTGATCGTCTCATACTACTATCCAAGTCAACATATGAGACCTGACTAGGTGGCTCTGCCTCTCTCTCTCCAACGGGAAGAGATGACCCAACAATACTGCTAGTCCCATCCATACATGCCTGAAGGGGAATGATCTGACGCTCCCTTGTGCCCTCTGGTTGTACCATCAGGGAATCCAGCTGTTCCCCAATGCGGACCAACTTGGCCGCCGACTTGGCACAAGTCACTCTCATACCCTCCAGCTCCTGGTCCTGCAACAAAATGGTCTCCCGTACTGACGCGACCTTCTCCCTCAAAACTCGAAGGTCCGTCCGAAGCCGATGATACCGCTGTCTGCGACCATCATCCGATACCTCTGTATCTCCTAGTGCCTCATCGATAGTGGATATATCTCCTGATACCTCACCCATCTGTCGTGTGCTGCTACCACCCGAAGACTCAGACATGGCTCCAGTCATCACCTCAGTGGATGGCTCTACCGGGGTAGGCTCTACCTCTTCCACTACGATATCAACCGGCACGGTCAAGGAGGTCTCTAATGATGGTGAGTCCTGTGTCTCACTAGGTGTATCCTCGAACTCCCTGCAACCCTGTGTTCCCTCATCCTCTTCTCCACTGCTCTCGGAGAAGACCTCAATGAAGTGTGCCTTCCCTGCCGCACACCTGTGTCCTGGTGCCCATGGCTCCCGGCAAGTGAAGCAAAACCGCTTCCTCCTCAGCTCTCTCCTGGCCTCATCATCAAGCTGCCCTCGTCCAGGATTCGCCTTGGGAGGCGAAGCCCTCGTGTCCTTACCCTTAGGCTGGAAGGCCCGTCTCTGGGGATAAGGTGTCCGAGTCCTGTGTAAGACATCCTGTAAGTCCCGAGTCCTGCTGATGGCATCCTGAAGGGTAGCCGGTCTGTTCGACCGGACTAGGCCACGAAGTGGCTCTGACAGCCCCTCCACAAACATGCCAACCGTCCGAGCTGCAGATAAATCAGGTACCATCACCGAAATCCTCAAGAAGTCTGAAATGTATGTCTCTGCACTCCCAGTCTGTTTGAGCTTGATCAGCTCACCAAAATACTGATCCGGATCCCTCCTGTCAAAGCGCTCTATCACCCTCTGTGTAAACTCGGCATATGTCGTTACTGTAGAATGCCCGAGTGTCGCCATCCCATGGAACCACCAATCCCGGGCCTCGCCATCCAGATGCAACGTTGCCACCTTAATGGCCTCCCTCTCTGGCATCTGGTTGAGCTGAAAATAGATGTCCAACCTCACCACCCAGGACTTTGCCGTAGTCTTCTGCGAACCATCAAACATCGGCAAATGGAATTTACTCGCTGCACGGTGACTATCACGGTGGGATCCACGTTCCTTGTGTTGGTCCTGCTCATGGGCTTTGCCGCCACATCGGAACTGGATATAGCGCTCTAAGGGGAAAGCATCCATGAACGCCTGACCTAGGCTCTGCCAGTCTGCAAAAATGGCCGCATGTTGAGCTGGACTCACATCTCCTGCCATTGGTATTTTCTGCTAGGTGCCTACAGGCTCCTCAGAAACTGCACGGCTGCTACAAAACCATACTGCTGCTTAACTTCAACCTCCGATTTACCCACTGAAAACTATTCAGAAAATTCCAGGAATTTGGGAAAGTGATCCCCGTCCAAAACCCAGAAAAACCCAGAAAACGTTTTTCCTAATTCCAAACTTCAAAATTTGACCCTTTTTATTTTGGCCCTTTTTCCAACTGCGTTTCTGGAATTGCAACTGCTATTGCTCTGTATGATTTCTTTTCTGATGTCATAGACCACAGGCTGAGCTAGAATTATGCTCTGATACCACTGTAATATCCCCAAAGGGAGATAACCAGTAACAAACAGAAATATACCAGACAGATATAGAGAATACAATGCTGAACCAGATCATGGAACAATTACACATAGAATACCAGAAAATTGAGCCATTTTATTAATCTGAAAGTACATAGAGAGGAGTACAAGATAACCAGAATGAGTGCACCTATCCTTGCCCTAGGCAAGTGGAGACCCTCTCAGAAAAATAAGAAATGGTTGCTACAGAAACTGCATCCCAGCTGCTGGAAGAAACTGCCGTAAATTGCTGCTGCTGGAATGAACTGAAGCTAGGGGCTGATCCCCTTGCCGGAATGAGCTAAAAATCTACAGATCACCTATACTCGCTGCTCCGGACAAAACCCAGAAATCGTGAAGCAAATGGACCACCTCCGAAAATCGCCCCCAGAAACCCTCCTCCTACAAAAACGCTGTGCCTTCAGGAACAGCTCAGAAGCTCAAGAAATATGCTGGCAAAAGGGCTGGATCTACCCACAAATCCTCCAGATGAGATGACCAACTCCTCAAGGCTGAAAACACTGAAAAATGCTGCCAGAACCCCACATAAAGACCCTACTCATCAGATCTGCGTCCTCCCTGAGTGGATCTGCGTCCTCTCTGCCCAGATCTGCTGGATCTGAGTCATACAAGGCTGGATCTGCTACTATCTCTCCAGATCTGCGTCCTACAAGGCTAGATCTGCTGCTAGCTCTTCAGATCTATGCTAGATCTGCCAATATCTCCTCAGATCTGCAACCTCAAAGGCTGGATCTGATGTTATCTCTTCAGATCTAGGCTGGATCTGCCAATATCTCCTCAGATCTGCAATCTCCCAAGCTGGATCTAGTGCTACCCCTCCAGATCTGCAACCTACAGAACCGGATCTGCAAATATCTGCTCAGATCTACAATCTCCAAGGCTGGATCTATCACTGTGCCTTCAGATCTGCGTCCTTCCTCTTCCTACTGGAACAACGTCCTCACTCCAAACTGATCTGCGTCCTTCCTGCTGCTGAAACTGCGTTTTTCCTGCTAGATCTGCGCAGCCACTAGAGGGCTTCTTCCTCTCCGACTCTCCACCTAAAACTGCTACTGAAACTGAAAGATAGAACTCAGAAATTAACCTTACTAGGGCGGGCACTCGAAGTCCCCCGAAGCTAAGGGTGAAACCAGAAATAACCTTACCGGGGCAGGGACTCGAAGTCCCCCGAGGCTAAGGGTGAGATCTCCGACCGGAGACACTCGTGCACTAAACAGTGCTGCAGACCGACTAAACAACCGGCGTGCTGAAGCAGACAAAAGTCTAGCTCTCAATATCAATATCAGAATATGCATACCCAAATGAGGTGAGAACCCCTCCTTTTATAATGCCAAACTCCCTCCAAAACTTAACTGCGTCCTTACTCTCCTTTGACCTGCGCAGTTAACCTTGGGTCAGCCTGATGCCTCCCCTCATACACATGTGGACCCCCAAGGCCCCCTCTTTAAGTTATAACGTCAATCTACTAGGAAGAACACTTTATTTTATAAAGTGAGGTGACTAAAGTGAGGTGACCCCTCTTATTTCTCACTTTATTTATTATTTCTAGCTAAAGCGGCAAAATAAAGCAAAAATGAAATATTCCAATTAGCAAAGCTAATTGGGAATATTACAACTATCCCTCACTGCAGGAAATTCCTCTGAAAATTCTTAGCAAACCCGCCCTAGAATTCCAGATCTATTCCTCAGTTCTGCAACTGTGTGTCTCCTCCAACTGACCCTCAAGCCCTTCTCTTATACTTTTCGTTGAACCCTTCAATGACTGAGATTAAATAATCCATCAATGGCTGAGATTAAAAGACTGCTTGATCCATGTGACTTAATACAATTTCAGCACATGTTAATTAATTCACTTTAATTATTTTATTTTCCTAAGTTTTAGACTTAGGAAATCCATCAAAATAATTAATTATTTGAATATCTTGAACACCAACTGAAATTTCTCAAATACCTTTCTGGGTTTTGGAGATCAAGTGTGTCCTAGCTCTTCCACAAAATTTCAGGGCTAGAGCACACCCGATGCTACACCAACTATACAAAATCTCAACAGTTTGGGAGCTAGAGCACATCCGATGCTTCCCCAACACCCGAAAATCTCAACATTTTGGGCAAGTGAATTTGACTTGTGTACTCTCTCTCTCTCTCTCTCTCTCTCTGCTGAACTATTGAATAAAAATAAGAAGAATTGATCAAAGGGTTTTTCCCTGGCATCTGCCAAAAATTGTATCCTCTTGTCTTGGCTTGTCTTCTACATTTTGTTTATGTTCTATTTGTATTTACTATCAATGTGATTAAGTTAATGTGATTGCTACTAGATATAATTGGAAATTGATATTGGGCTACTAAGGAACATTGAAGTAAATTGTGCTAAGCATAGAATATACCATTTTTAACTAAAATTAACAACCCCCCTCTCAGTATTTTCAATAGAGTTTACCTTGGGAAAACCCACATGGGGAAAAACCTAGCAACCTTTTCCTTGGTGAAATTCATCAGTTCAACAAGAGACACACCTAGATCATCTAGTCATTAAGAATGTTTGGTCAAACCTGGTCCACTGCCTCCTAGTCAAGTCACAAGTCTACCAAACAATCTTGATCTAATCTGTTGCCTTTACTCAGAGGTTCGTTCATATACCATCTAAAGAATATCTAAAGAATTTGGTCCTGCCATTTGGTTATACTTTTCAGGTTCGGTCTTGCAACTTGTCCAACTGCCCCCAAGATTTCGTTCCTGCAACTTGATTATACTTCTGAGGTTCCATCATGAAACTCGTCCTTCATTACCAGAGATGCAACATCCTTTCAACAGAAATTGTGCTTCAAATAAGCTTCTCATCAACCTCATATTTGTGTCCTTCTTAGCCTCAGACTAGGTTCTTTGCTTGCCTCAAATTAGGCTCTCCGCTTGCCTCAGACAGATCGAGATTCTTGCTTACTTTGGAAGGAGGTCAAATGCCTCATATACTAAGTCACCTGACACAGGGACACAAGACATGAAGGACACGAGGATTCGAGTGTTCGAGACAAGCACGTTGACCCCCCGGAACAGGACAAGTTATATATATATATATATATATATATATATATATATATATATATATATATTATTTCTTACACAAATCCTCATTCATGATACAAGTTCATTGATTCCAACATAGATCTTCATCTAGATGTAAGTTTTACAAAGTAATATTATGCATACAAATACAATTGTGACATATTCATCAATTATCCAAAAGGAGAAAGACAAGATACTGCAGTTTTCTCATTAAGTCATCAAAATCAAAATGTGTTACATAGGTAGTAGCAATGCCAATGGAAAATAGAAATAGTAAATACAAAACAACTACAAGCCTCAAGGCAATAGGTAGCTCATGAGTCATCAATCATCATCATCAAAATCAGCATCATTGTCATCATCATGGTCACCAATGTTGTCCTCTGATGCATCCTCCTCCTCTGTATCCAATGTCATCTCTGCATCTGTTGGTGTTACACGTCATTTTGTCACCATGACATTTGACTGTCATTATGGGTCTGTCACCATCCATATCATGTTCCCTTAGAGGTCAAAAATATTCATGTTCTTGAACCAAGTCTTGGAAACTAGAGAAAAGCTCTTTAAAACCTTTAAAAGATTACATGCGCGCTTTTTGTGACCATTACCTGCACATGTGTTGATACTTCTTCTATTAGCCGCAGCGATCGCCGCTCTGTCCAACACTAAAACCTGTGCACCCCCGTAAAAAGGAACTAAAAAGGTAACTTCTAGAACCCTAGTTGGTTGAATATTCTCCCAACTGGAAGCCTGTAGAATCGCCCCAGTTCGAGCTTTATCCCTCTACTCATGGAGCTTATCCCTTGGCCAAAGGAACCCAAATCCCTTCATGGGAGGAACTCATTGTAGATTTTTTAAGATGTTCTATGCTTGATGCAACTTTATTTTTATCCCCAATGTCAGTCAGCAATCACATAAACAAGAAAGTAAAGTGTTGATAGAACATACCAGTAGATCGACAGAAGACAAGCCAAAAAAATATAAGTGTGTTGGTGCATTACAGCGGTCAACAGGATGCTTCAACCAGCAAAGTCTCAATACAGCCAGCCAACAAGAAGTGTCACACACACAGCCCTTAAAGACAGCTCATCAAAAATCAACATAATTCAACAAAAGAATCCCACATCCAGATTTCCGGCATCATCCATATTTACGGCATCCATTTCCGGCATCATCCAGATTTACGGCATCCATTTCCGGCATCATCCATATTTACGGCATCCACATTTACGGCATCATCCATATTTACGGCATCCATTTCTAAATCACGAGGATGTGTGTGATGAGATGATTGAAATGTCCTCCAACGTTGACTCTATTTATATCAATCACTGAGGGTGTGTGACACATTTGCTGGGGGTGTAAAACCTTAAGGCCGACCTGCACATATTTTGAAATTATTAAAAATAAATTCAAAATAAATGTTCTGCTCATTGGATCAAGATGATCTTTAAATCGATCTTGCACCTCTTCGAAAGAGGAACCGAAATAAAATATTGGTGTCTTCATCTGAGCATCACAACATGGAGTTTGGACCTAGTTGTCCAATTTTAACACTCATCCCTCTCTTAATTGATCTGAAACTACCTCAATCTCTCTATAAATTGAGCTGAAGTTTCAGGTTGAAGGGTAGATACTGATATATGTAGATTCTAAGCTGGAGAGAGTTCATAGAGTTCATAAGATTCTAAATTAGTAAATTGCTGTTTGCACATTGAAGATCACACCTTTGTGCACATGACTTCATGTTGATCTCTCTAGAAGGGAAGGCTTATCAAAACCAAGAAAACGATTTCGCAAAAACACGAGAGAAATCTGTACAACATCAAGGCTTGGGTTGTAAGATTGCTCTTTATAATTTCTGATAATGCATATGGATCTCTTTTTCTCATTGTCTTGTTTCTAAATTCATTGAAATGATGTCAATACTTGGACTCCTTGATCACTAAGTTGGACTACTATTTTTTATTATTATATACTGCAGGCACTTTGATATTTTGTGTTGTTTTTTATTGCAGATTCTTCTCAGCATTGAAGAACTACTTCGGAGCGAAAGGCAAAAGGCTACATCGAACATCTCGAATAAAAGATAGGAGCATAACCTCTTTATTTCAAAGTTGTAATAATCTAAAATACAAATAGTTTAGAGAAAGAGGCATTCAATGGTTCTTTGTTTCTAGTTACCTGTTGGGGTACTAGGGAGATCGCTCTTGTCCATAAGAGGGATTAATCCACAAAACAAATTGGCGACCATACTGGGGAAGACAAGTTTAGTTTTCTTTGGTTATGTTTGGTTTGAGATTCTAGCTTTCTTGGTTTGACTTCTCTAAGTGTGGTTGGGTATATAACTTTTTAGATTCTCTGAGGTAGAAAGCCTTAAATTTATTTTTTCCAACTTTTCTCTACCCTGCGGGGTTTTCTGTGGAAAACAAAGCATAAACCTGCGCAACTTTCCAATATAGCGCACTGGTTTGCACAAAGAAGTTGCACACCTCCTGGGAAATTTTGAAAAAAATAAAATTTTCTCTTCCAGAGTTAGATAACCAAATTCATAATGTTTAACCTGATCTATCCCAGTTGTCAGAGTCTATGTATGAACTCCTCCTTAACACCTTAGAGTCTTGTTTGATAAATCATCCTTTTTGCGTAATTCAGATAGGGTTTTCCCTGGTTTGTTGTTGCTCTTTTTGGAAGATAGATTCATTTGTCAAAGATCATTGGTTTTATGTTATTGTCTCCTTGAGCCACCGGGTTTATTGCCAGCCTTACCTATTTGAGTATTTGTTTCTTACTTGATTGCAAAACGAAAAAGCTTCTAGATCGCCGAAGTCTGATTTGTCACGAACTAGTCTTTCATGATTTCATTTCTGCTATAGTTTAAGTGGAAATATTTTTAGTGTGCTTACAACTAAGAGAAATTATTAAAAGACGCCCATGGGTATCTTAAATAGTATTGATAATTAGAACTTTAATTTTCTTTGAAGTTTTTTATACTTTTTAGGGTTTTTAGAAGTTGCTTTCCTTTGAGATTTGTTTGTTCATCAAAATTGTAGTTTTTGGCTTTGTAATTAATAAAATTTTCATCACAAAAGAGATATTGGTGATGCTTGGAAATAAAATTGTTTTCTTGACGAAAAAGGAATTTTATTTGAAGTTTTAGGAAGCTTGTACTTTTTGAGTACATAAGTCCTTCAACTTTCTCTTAAATAGAATTCATTGAAATAAAGAGTTGCATTTTCATATTGATGCATTTATATTATTTTGATTCAAGTCACAATATCATCAAGTTTCATCTCCATACCCCCTTGCGTAAATAACAGTCGAACTAATACAGTGCTTAATAAAATCAATCTAGATATTTTTTACATTTTCTAGGGCTCATTCCACCAATTTAGCTTAGGCTAGTGCTTTGGAATAGGTTGTATTTAACATTCCAAAGCAGTTAAAACAAACAACTAGCAATTGCGGTAGGGAAATCCAATTGTTGCATTTGTGCTCTGGGAAGCTCTTCTTAAAAGAGTCAAGCATGAGGTCATGTCAGACCTAGTAAGGTAATCATACCTACTTCATTGGCGAAGATAGAAGACATGCACGTAATACAAACAGTAAAACTCAAATTAACCATTGTCGAGGAGCCTTGGGTCACTTGTTAGAAAAACTTGGATTTACTATGTCGAGGAGCTTTCAAGGGGACTGAGCTTGATACTTTTCCCTTGTGTGTATATCGGATTGTAGATTGTTCCCCCAGGTGGAATTGTCTCAGTTGGTGACCTTAGTGGCTATAATCTTTAGGATTTTTCCCAAGGTGACGGTGGAGGGAAGGTCCCACTGTACCTGGAGTAGACGTTGACTAGACTCACTTGGACTTTCGAGAGGGTACTCTTCACTTTGAGATGACATAGTGAAGTTACTTGCACCAGTTTGTTTCATTAAGCAGGTTGTCAGGGTAACTGTTCCAACCGCCAGTTTTCCACAATAATTTTCGCGACGTTGGATTTCATCACCAACTAGTGTTTTCATTGTCGAAACATATTGTTTGTGTGAGGTTTGTCTCTTAGATTTTGTAGGCACATGTTCATTTGCTTGATTTTTAGAGACCTTAGGTGTATTCTTTTGAAAAATTTTGATTTCGTGTGTTAAAAAGATTAACCGTGGCTGAACTACCGAGACATTCACGTAGAATGCAGGGGAAACCCCCTAAGTATACACCCAGTCAATTGGAAAAAATCAAAACTGAAAGAGTTCAACAATCAAGAACCGGGTCTACTGAACAAGGAGAAACATCCATTGTAATACATCCTGATTTTGAAGCTAATCAACCTCAGATAATTGAAAAAGATCAAGAACAACCAAAAATTTCCTAAGTAATTACAATTGAATCTGTCACTGGTGAATTGTCAGATACGCAATTCACTGAACCTGAAATATATGATCCTAAATCTGAATCTACTTCATCTGAGTCACCTTCGAATCTCATAGTCCCAACTCCTGGTCGTCCTCGTTCACCTTGAGTGAAACTTCTTGGATTCGGCGAATCTGAAGGTAGAAGTTCGAAAATCGGCGAATTTAATCGGCAGCCGAAAATCGATGGTGTTCGCCAAATCTAAAGCCGAACTTTATTTCGAATTCGAATCTGAAAAAAAATCGATTAAATTCGTGTGTTTTTCATTAAATTCGGAAAAAATCGTGTTTAGGGTTGGCGTTTGGTGTTTAGGTGTGTCGGCAGCCGCATTGTCGAAACTTACCACAGCAGACAGATTCCCCGACAAAAAACTCTCGGCTTGCAAGTTGCAGACTCCTCACTCCACAGCGCACAACGCACGCGGCACAGTGGACAGGTTACCAACTTACCAGTTAAAAGTTACAGGCTACAGCGGCACAGCGGACAGGTTAGAACTTAGCTCCAGGCTCCAGCTGCTCCACGGGCTCACGAGTCACGACTCAGTTATCAAAACATTCATAGCGGCGTTGGTCCTCAGACTCCTCACAGCCTACAGGTAAGTTAACGCTATGCTTATGGATAATAAATCAAGCTCTATCCTTTACGATTAAGATGGAATAGCAATGAACCAATCATTGGCTTACTCGTGGACCGTGGTAGACTGGTAGTTATTGACATTAACATATTGTTTGCCAAACTTCACAGCTGTAGGCTGTAGCCTGTATCCGTAGTTCATAATGCATGGATGGATTTACTCACTGCTAAGCAATTACACGCTCTTGGTTTTAACTTTTAAATAACCCTTTTATTATATTATACCATCCTACAGCCTACAGGCTACCAGCGACAATGCCATCATTTGTATGTTAAGGTTTATAATCCCTCATTTACGCCATTAGGATTAACTTCATTTTCCTGACCATCATTATCCAGCCAACTCTTTTTTCTCTCTTTTTCTCATTCTGTAATGAATTGCCTTAAGGTACCAAGGTGGTTTAATGGTCATATGTCACGGTTGTCACCTAATGAAATACTCCATCTTGGTTTTAAATAACCCTTTGATTATATTATTCGATATTTTCAGGGACAGGCTACAGCCTACAGCCATCATTCGTATGTTAAGGTTCACAATCCCTCCATTACACCATCAGGGTTAACTTCGGGTTACAGTAAATGTGATATCAAAGGTCTGCACAGACAGATGCCTACCAATTGAAAAACTACATAGCTTTTTCCATGGTTCATAATGCCTTCATTTTCTGTATCTTACAAATAAGTTACATCTCGTTTTTCTACTAACAAAGCTGTAGCCTGTATCCGAATAGAAATTTTCATACATTTGGGCTCTTCCAATTATGTCTCTGCTGCTTTTTTTTCCAAAAGGATAGGCTCATTGCTAAGAGTCTTCTTTTTCATGGATTATTTCTCCCACTAGGTTTCTTGCAGTGGCCTTTGCCACAGGGCAGAAAGTGACTAAATGCCCAAAAGAAAAACATTGTCTGCACTCTGCAGTGTGCACCCAAAAGTCAAAAGCCATTGTCTGCTAGAGCCATTCCCAGACAGGGAAGGATTCAAATTCCTGCACAGTAGCCTGTAGGATTAAAGCATGGGTGTGCAAGCTTCATACAGAGAACATCTTTGCAGTTTGCACAGGGTCCATATTATAGAACAGCGTATTTGTCTTTTTTTCTGAATCAAAACAGTATGACAGAAACTGAACTATTGGTCAATGGTGTGACTGTCCACTGTCTGTAGTCTGTAATGCCTCATAATGCAAAATTTAAATTATTTAAATTACAGTACAGTCAATGCAAAAAATTTTAGAATTAATTCTAATGTTATTTTTTTTAAAAATTGCAGACATTTCATCCAAATCACAGCACTTCAGCAATCAAGAGTCAGCCTTGAGGACAATGGCACCCCCAAAATCAACTCAGATAGCATGGAATTATGTTAGAAAAGATGGGAAAAATCTTGTGTGTGAGATTTGTGGGCATCAATTCACAGGCACTTTAACTAGAGCTGTGGATCACCTTCTCAGTGTTAGCAATGGCAGTGGAGGTGGTGTTGAGGGCTGCACTAAAATCTCAGATGAACAAAAAGCTATAGTGGAAAAAAGCTATTCCTCTTCAAAGGCGGAAAAGGAAAAAAGGGAGCAGAAGAGGCAACGAATTGAGAGGGAGATTGCCATCTCTTCCTCAAACACGTTCACCACTAATTCAATGTCAGGCTCAGCCATTGGTGGATCAAGTTCTACTGCTGTAAAAACAGGTGGAACCAAAACATTAACTCAATTCTGGAAACCTGTGGAGAGACAGGAAGTTGATGATGCTTGTGCAGAATTTTTTTATGCATGTGCAATTCCCTTTAATGTGGCCAGGAGTCCATATTTTAAAAATCTAATTAAAAAGGCCATTGATTTTGGAAAGGGCTATGTTCCTCCCGGATCTGAAGCTTTAAGGACCACTTTGCTACAAAAAACAAAAGAAAGAGTAACAGGAAAATTGTCTGAGATAAAAGAGTCTTGGAAGCATACAGGGTGCACAATTTTGAGTGATGGTTGGTCAGATTTGTGTCATCGCCCATTGATCAATGTGCTTGTTTACAGTCCTCGAGGGGTACTTTTCTTGAAGGTAATTGATGCAATGGATAAGGTGAAGACATCAGAATTTATTTTTGAAATTTTGGATGAAGCAATTCAAGAGGTTGGGGTGGAAAATGTGGTCCATGTTGTTACAGATAATGCATCAAATTGTGTTGGTGCAGGGAGAATGATTATGGAAAAGTATAATCATATTTATTGGACCCCTTGTGCAGCTCACTGTTTGGATTTGATGTTGCATGATTTAGCCAAATTTCCTCGGGTCAATGAAACAATACGAAGAGGCAAAACAATTGCAAACTTCATCATCAACCATCATCTCACTTTGAGCATATACAGGAGGAATGCATCTAAAGAGTTGTTGAGGCCTTGTGATACAAGGTTTGCTACTTTTTATATTACTTTGAAAAGAGTTGTTGAGGAAAAAGCAAGCATAAGAGCTGTTTTCTGCAATACTGAGTGGGAAAGATCTCCCCTTTCAAAGAAATCTAAGAGGAAACATGTTGAACAAATAGTGTTCAATAATGGCTTTTGGGAAAATGCAGACAAGGTTTTAAAAATATGTGGCCCAATTGTTAATGTGCTCCGCATGGTTGATGGTGACAAACCTTGTATGGGTTTTGTTTATGAAAGTATTGATCGTTACAAAGAGGCCATTGCAAGTGCTTTTAATAATGTGGAAGCTGATTACCAGGAGATATGGGAAGTAATTGATCAAAGATGGAAGATGATGCATAGTCCATTACATGCAGCAGCATGTTATTTGGACCCTAGATTGTTTGGGTTACCAAGACATAAGGATGCAGAAGTCATGAATGGACTTATTCATGCTATTGAGAAGCTACATCCAGATCCAACAATTGCAGGTTTGGTCAGATCTCAGTTGAGGGCATACAGGCTAGAAGAAGGGCTATTTGGTACACAATCAGCAAAGTATGATAGGAGCAAAAGTGATCCAGCAGTATGGTGGGATTTTTATGGTCCAGAGGCGCCAGAATTGCAAACTTTTGCAATTCGTATCTTAAGTCAGGGATCAAGTGCATCAGCGTGTGAAAGGAATTGGAGTTCCTTTGACCACATTCATTCCAAGAAACGAAATAGATTGTTATCTGGAAGATTAGAAGATCTTGTCTATTTCGTAGTAACTTGCACTTGGCTTTGAAAAATGTGTCAAAAGATTCATCCAATTCCTCTACTCCATACATTGATCCTGTTCTTAATGCATCAACGGATGAAGGCGAAGCTGGTTTTTACAATGATAGTGACATTGACAGGGCATTGAGTGATGAATCTGATGCTGAGGCATCTAGCGGATTCACAACCCATACTGCTCTTGATGATATAGAACTTTTTGATATCACAAGTGGGCCACCAGAACATCAAGAATAAAACTTGTGTTCATTTTAGACTTCTAGTTTACTTTTTGCTAGACTTCTAGTTTACTTTTTGCATGAACAATATTCTAAAACTGCCAGAGTACTTTAAAGTTTATATATTTTGAACACTTTTTTATCAGATTGTTTTCAATATATGAAATCTGATATGGCCCATGGTTTTGTTGAATTTTATGTTCTTACAGTGCTACTAGCCTATTGCTAATGTCTATGATGAATTTCTCACCTTGTTTACTATGTATGGAAGACTGAAGTTGGTTCTTTATTGGAATTTTGGCACTCACTTTCATGGTTTATATGTGGAAAATTGAAATGATGTAAATGTTTGAGCAATAATCCTATCATCTTATTTATGTGCACAGTGCATCATATTTATCTTTCAAGTTTCAAGTTTCAACATGTTTAAAATTGTTATATATATATATATATATATATATATATATATATATATATATATATATATTTTTCAAATTTCTATATGTCGAATTTTATGCCGAACTTTATCGGAAAAATTTTCGCTGCCGAATTTTATTCGAATTTCAACGTTGCCGAACTCGAACCCGAACCCGAACCTGGTGACTAAGCTTATTACTGAGAATCATCCTCCTAGCCTAACTAGCATTGAAGAGATATCTGATGTAGAAGAAGAGATTACAATTCCCTCTCGTCAAGAATCTTTGGATCTAAGGGATAGTGAACAAATTTACCCTTTCATTCCTTTTAGACCGGATCCTTGGTATCATCAATTTACCGATTTTCTACACAGCTCTGGTTACACTCAGTCACCACGTCGCATACCATTCTACTCTTTACCCAGAGGTAGTTACATGGCTTCTCAAAGCATGTCTACTAAGTCATCTATGTTTTCTTCATCACCAGAAACATTTTTGTATGGCGGTTCATGTGTTCCTGTTGGGTACCAGTCGCTCTCTGGCACTTTCTCAAGAGGATCTCTATTCTCTAAAACTTCTACCAAGTCAACTGGTCAGTATGAATCTACCACCGAACCTTTGACAACAGAACACGTCTATATGTTTTCAGGGAATATCCCTTAAGCTAGCTCTCAATGTGGCTATACAGCACCTCAAAGTGGCTATACAGCGCCTCGGGGGCAGCAACCTCCCCAAGGACAGCAAGCATATTCAAGGGCAACAACCCTTCCAAGGGCAGCAGCCTCTCCAAGAGCAGCAGCCTCTCCAAGGGCAGCGACTTTTCAAAGGGTAGCAACCTTATCAAGAGCAGCCATCCTTTCAAAGACGACAACCTTTGGCTAGAACCTATCCCCTGGTTGTAGGGCAAAATATTCCTGGTAATTATCAAACTTATGTTCCAATGCCTCAAACTGGCTATGGTCAACCTTATGCATCGCAACATTCGATGGGAACTCCTTACCCAGGGATAAATACTATGTGGAACACTTTGTTCAATTAACAGTCTTTGCAACCTACATTGCAAGTACCTTATAATCAGCTTGCTCAGTTAGCTGGACAATTTGGTTTTACCCAAGTCCAACAGTCTATTCAAGATGTGCTTCAAAGTACCCTGTGCCAAGTAGTCAGCAAGCTGGTTCGAGTACTCCAAGTACTCCTATCCAATCTGCTACGCAATTTTTTGTTCAACAACCAAGTACACCTATCCTTAGAGTTTCTCAAACCCCTATTGTTACAACACTTCAAACGACAACACCAATTGTTACACAGAAAATTCCTCAGATTACTGCTCATCAAAATGGACCTACAATTCAGTGTATTCCTCAAAACTTTGTAGGACAACCTAGTGCAGCAACAGTTCAAACAAGTCTACCTTTTATGGGTCAAACCTTTAAAGGCCAGTTTGTTCAAAGTCAACCATTTCAAGGGCAATTTCAATATGGACAAATGGGACAAAATCTAGTTTACCAAAGCCAACCATACCTTGGTTATACATATCAAATACCAGCTCAACCTCAATTTGATATGGCTAATCGCGGATACCCTAGAGGTATACCAATTCCAACTGCTCAAGCTATCCCAGGCTTTCCTGGATATCCTTCTTCGGCTACTGGTATTGTTCCTCAAGGTTATCAGTTTTCATAGCAAGACCCTAACCGACAATTACCATTGATTGCAACTTTAGACTTACCGGACTTGTCTCGGGTAACGAATGACCCAATTTACTATCTTCTGTTTCAGCAGGCAATGCCTACTATGTTGCCCAGTGACATTCCAAAGTTTGAAGGAAAATAAGGAGAGGACCACTCGAATCATGTGATGACTTATCATCTGTGGTGTGCATCCAATTCCTTAATCGATGATTCGATTATTTTGAAACTTTTTCAAAGAACTTTAATCGGCTTAGCTGCTAAGTGGTACATTGAGTTACCACGAGGTTCTTTCAATGTAATATTCCAAATAGGAAATAAACAGCAATACAAAGCAGCATAAACAAAAACTACAGCATATAGAGACACACAGAGGAAACACTACAAATAATCCAGAACAGCTAAGCCATTTTATTAAATTCCTGAAATGAGGAACATATACAAAGTGTGCTCAGAATGATAACACCTTGGCCTGCTCAAGGCAACCTGAAATGATCACTCCCTCCTCTATCAGAATCTCTGCTCAAGCTCTGCTCTGCGCTGCTCCTCTACGCAGTCCTGCTAGAAAATACTGCTACTGGCTAAAAAGGGACTGCAAGATGGGGTTGCTCCGTTGCTCGGAAAATTCTGAAACTTAGACACCAACTTCTCCTCCAAAAACCCAGAATAACCTGCTAAGGAATTCCGGAAAGGCTAACCCCGGAAATTCACCCTCTAGGGATGTCTATGCTCTCCTATTGGGTAAGCTGGCCTCTATGATGAAAACACTGAAAGAAGGCCTCCAACTCTCTAAAGAAATCAGCTATGGAAGGGTTGATCCCCTCACAATCTCTCGAACTGAAATCTCATGAAGTTCTCCTCCCCCGGAGCTACTCTCCTCTATGACTGCGTAATCCCCCAGGAAGACTGCGATGCCTTGGAAATGACTGCGTAATCATGTGGCTGAAATGATTATGCTGCTCTCCAAAAACTGGTGGAATGGCTCCTCTCCTGAGCAGGCACTCAAAGTCCCCCGAGTACGAGGTTGGAACTCTGCTCAGAGACACCCTTGTGTTAAACAACACAGCAGACTCAGCTAAATAGCTTGAGCGTGCTCTAGCCTTGACAGACAAAAAATCATAAGATGCAAGAATGAATGAGAAAGGTTGCCTTCCTCTGCTTTTATGATTGTGAACACTTAAATTCCCTTGGTCCCACCTATGTTGCGCTCTCCCTCGGTGTCACGTTGTCCCTTGTTGCATTGCACTGCCTCTCCCACGCTACCACTGAGCTGCCTCGCCCCACGTTGCCACTACGCTGTCCTAAGTGCCTCCTCTCCTGCGTTGTCACTTAGCCTCATGGGCCCCACTTCACCTTTTAATTAATCTTCCCAGTGACTTTAGGAGAGTGCTTTTATTCTAATGTTTTATTCATGGGTCCCCCCACCCCTTTATTTCTTATTAAAATTGAGGAAAGCAAAAATTAATCAAAAATGAATATTCCAATTAGCTATATGCTAATTGAAAATATTACAGTCCTCCCCGCCAAAATGTTGCTTGTCCTCAAGCAACTGCAAGGATGGATGTTGCGGGATCTTCTCCCCCTCCCAAGTGACATTCTCATCTGCAATGTTCCTCCACCTGATCAGATATTCCTTGACTGTCCTACTCCTCAATTGTCTCTCTCGAGTGTCTAGAATGGCTTCTGGCTGCAACACCAAATGCCCCTCATCATCTGTAGGCGGAAGCTCTATAGCGGCAATCACCTGCTGTCCTAGAGCTTTCTTCAAGCATGAGACATGGAAGATGTTATGGATTTGGCTCCCTGCTGGTAGCTCTAGCTCATATGCCACCTCACCAACTCGTCTAATCACCCTATATGGCCCATAGAAGCGAGGTTTGAGCTTCTCTGCTCCCTTCTGCTTCAGCGTGGACTATTTGTATGGCTGAAGGCGGAGGTAGACCAAGTCATCTACCTCAAACTGTCTCTCTATGCGGCCTCTATCTGCATACATATTTTGCTAGTTCTGTGATGTGGCCAAGTTATCCGTGAGAGCCCGAAGGATGTCGTGGCTCTCTTGGATCCAAACATAACATCAACAAAAGTTAGAGCATGATATCCATACAAAGCATAAAACGGAGACATACCGATCGACATACGGAATGTCGTGTTGTAGCAATATTCCCCCAAGTGGAGCCAGTGCAGTCACGCCTTCTGCTGCCCTAAGAAATAGTTTCGGAAGTAGCCCTCCAGCCAGTTGTTCACTATCTCTGTCTGTCCATCCGTCTGTGGGTGATAACTGGTACTGGGTGTCAACTCGGTACCCACCAAACGGAACCACTCCTACCAAAATCCGCCCATGAACCAGTTGTCCCTATCACAGACTATGGTCTTTGGGAGACCATGGAGCCTGAAAACATCCCTGAAGAACAACTCGGCCACTTGTGAAGTTGTATATCGCGTGGAGATCGCAAAAAAATGTGCATACTTTGTCAGTCGATCCACGACTACAAAGATGCAGTCCTTGCCCTACACCATGGGCAACCATGTGATGAAATCCATGGAGATGTTCTCCCATTTCCCCTCCAGAATGGGGAGCGGCTGTAGCAAACCTGTGGGACGACTCAACTCCCCTTAGTTCCTCTGGAAAACCTCACACTCCCTGACATGCCGGAGTACGTCCTCCTTGAGGCCTCTCCATGAGAACCTCTCCTGAATGGCCCTGTAAGTCTTGGTGAAACCCTGATGACCTGAAACTGGTGAGTCATGGGTTGCACGCAAGATCTTCTCCCTACGCTAGGAGCTACATGTCAGATAAATCTTGTCCCGGTAGTAGATGACCTCATCCATCACCCGATACCTATCATCCGTCGACTGTCCATCTAGCACCTCACAAGCAAAATGGTCCCCAGAATACTCCACCAACAACTGGGCTCTCCAATCTGCATCAAGGCTCATCAAAGACAACATTGTTTGCCTTTGTGACAAGGCATCTGCTACTACATTGCTCTTCACCTTGACATACTCGACGTTAAAGTCATAGGGCTAGATTTTGCTGACCCACTCCTACTGCCTCTCCTGCAACTATTTCTCCTCAAGGAAAAACCAGAGATTGTTGTCGTCAGTCCTCACCCAAAATCTGTTATCCACCAGGTGCTGTCGAAACTTGGCCAATGCATGCATTATAGCCAGCATCTCTTTGTCATATATCGAGTATAGTCTCTCATGCGATAGCAGCTTTCGACTCTCAAAAGCAACAGGATGGCCTCCCTGCATCAAAACTACTCCTACCCCCTATCCTGAAGCATCACACTCCAGCACAAAGGGCTACGTGAAATCCGACAATGCCAACATTGGACAGTTGCTCATCACCTCCTTGAGCCTGTCAAAGGCCCTCTACGTAGTATCAGTCCATCCAAAAACCCCCTTCTTGGTGAGGTCCGTGAGGGATGTTGCAAGATGTGAAAACCCCTTGACAAACTTCCGATAGTACGTGCAGATGCCTACAAAACCCCGAAGTTGTGTCACATTCTTCGGTGTTGGCCAATCCGGATGGCTCGAATCTTCTCCTCATGGACTCTTACCTCGTCCACTCTGATGATATGCTCCAAGTAGAGCATCTCTTTCAGCCCAAACTCTAGCTTAGCATAGAAATGTTGCTCCTCCAAAACACACAGAACAGCCTCAATATGTTGTAAGTGCTCCTCCCATGTGCGGCTATAGATGAGAATGTCATCGAAGAATACTAGCACAAACTTTCTCAGCTGACCATGGAAAATGTGGTTCATACAAAGACTGGAATGTGGCTGGAGCATTGGTCAACCCAAAGGGCATCACCAAGAACTCAAAGTGGCCATAGTGGCATCTGAACGCAGCCTTGGGGACATCCTGGTCCCTCACCTTGATCCAATGGTAACCCGACCTCAGATCCATCTTCGAGAAGAACTTCGCTCCCCTCAACTCATCCATCAACTCATCAACCCTGCGAATGGGGTAATGGTTCTTCATGGTTTTCTTGTTGAAGACCCTGTAACCTATGCACATTCGCAATGTGCCATCCTTCTTCTTCACCAAGACCACTGAAGAAGCAAAGGGACTAGTACTGGGCCTAATGTGCCCTAACGCCAAGAGCTCATGTATGGCCCGCTCAATCTCATCCCTATAGGCTTTGGGGTGCCTATAACGAGTGGTAATCATGCCTAGTGCTCCAACTCAATAGTATGCTCAAATCCCCTGTCTGGTGGTTGCCTTGGTGGTATGTTCCCGAAAACCATAGCATAACGGTCCAATATAGATTGTACATCGGGATGCACTGGCTGCCCTGTCGCTCCTTCCTCTGAAATACGCAGCTCCACTGTCCACTCTACATCTCCCTTTCGCAAATCTGCCTCCATCCAGTGTGTCGAGACTGTCTGCGAGGAGTATGTGTGCATGCCCCTAATCATCACATGATTCCCGCTCTTCTTATCCATCCACTCCATCTCCAATGTCTTCCAATCCGTGGTGACCTTACCAAGCATGATAAGCCACTTCACACCCAATACCACATTGGTATCTGGGATGTCGACTACAAAGAAGTGATCTCTCATGGTGTATGTCCCCATGGTCACTGCTAATGCTGGAACATATTGCATGCACTGCATGATCCTGGCATTTGGAACCAACACGGAGAACCCATCAAAACTCTCTGTCGGTATGCCTCTTCGCTGCACTAGCTGAGCATCAATGAAGTTATGCTAGCCCTGCTGTCCACCAACACTAACACAAGTTGTCCCTGAACCGTGCCTCAGACTCTTAGCGTCAAATACTTGGGAACTTCCCCGCAAAGATGCAAGGACTCCTCCGGTGGGTGCAAACGCTGGTCCTCCTGCTACTGGGGGAGGTGGTGGTGGATGATCTCCTCCTGGTGCACCAACGCAGGCATCGCCCTCCAACTCCTCATATGCCTCTTCTCCCTCACTGTCGGAGAAGATCTCAATATAATGTGCCTTCCCTGTGGCACAACGATGACCTCGTGCCCATGGCTCCTGGCAAGTGAAGCATAGCTTCCTCCGTCTTAAGTCTCTTCGGGTATCATTATCTCAATGGCCATCAGCCCTGGTTCCTCCTCGGGGGTGGAGCTCTCATGTCTTGTCCCTTCTACTGGAACACTGGTTTCGATGGAAAAGGAGCTCTCGTCCTTAGCAGGGCATCCTGCAAATCCCTAGTCCTCCCCACTGCATCCTGCAGCGTAATAGGCCTAGTGGATCTGACTAGTCCATGCAATAGCTCTGCCAACCCGTCGATAAACATATAAATCCTCCTGGACAATGAAAAATCTGGGACCATCACTGGGAGTTTCAAGAACTCGGAAATGTAAGACTCCACGCTTCCTCACTGCTTGAGCTTAGTCAACTCAACGAAATGTTCCTCTGGGTCCTTTCAGTCAAATCTCTCCACCAACCTCCGAGTGAACTCTGCATACGTTGTCACTCCTGCGTGACCTAGCGTGGACATCTCGTGGAACCATCAAGCGTGGGCTTCCCCCTCAAGGTGCAGTGTTGCCCCCTTGATGGCCTCTACCTCTACCATCTGGTTCAGCTGGAAAAAGATGTCCAACTTTCTACCCATGCCTTAGTTGAACACTTTGATGATCCATCAAAGGTAGGCAAGAAAAATCTGCCCACAGTACATCGCAGATCATTCCCCAGCGTGTACCCCCTCCTCTATTCTGGCTTTGAGGTCAGTTGTGGTTCTTCATCTGGCAAAAGTCGTGGAAGAGAGGGCTTATCCAAACTCTCACCCATACGACTGATACGCTACAAAATAGTCCCCGTAATAAGCCACCTCCGGCTCCGGGGTCCTCCCGTTCCTGCTCCTGGGGTCAGAAAAGTGGGCATACTGGAACGTGGGGGAGTGCGTAGCACCACCTGCTGTGCAGCGTTCTACTCCAAAATATGGTGAGAAGTACCAGATCCTTCTCCGTTGTGAAACTCCCTTGGAATCTCACGCTGTCTATTTTCTCCGACAATCTTCTGCCCCATTTCCTCTATCCTCTCGGAAAGCTCCTGTACAGATTTCAAGAGGAGGTTACCAAACTCCTTCTCGCCATCCACCTCATCTGCCATTGGTGCCTTCCCTTTGTCTTCCTCCTCCGGAATGATGTCCTCTTCTGTTAGTGTGATTTCGAGCCTACGCTCTTTGTCCCGACTCCCTGTACCTCTGCTTTCGGTAAGTGATGAACTCTTTATCTTCGGGTGTCATAGACTGATTGCTCCACAAGCTGAGCCAAATCTATGAGCTCTGATACCACTGTAATATTCCAAATAGGAAATAAACACCAACATAAACAAAAACTACAGCACATAAAGACACACATAGGAAATACTGCAAATAAACCACAACAACTGAGCCATTTTATTAAATTTCTGAAATGAGGAACATATACAAAGTGGGCTCAGAATGATAGCACCGTGGCCTGCTGAAGGCAGGATGAAATGATCACTCCCTCCTCTATCAGAATCTCTGCTCAAGCTCTTCTCTGCGTTGCTCCCCCTCTACACAGTCCTGCTGGAAAATATTGTTGATGGCTGGAAAGGGACTGCAAGATGGGGCTGCTCCGCTGCTCGGAAAATTCTGAAACTCGGACATCGGCTTCTCCTCCAAAAACCCAGAAGAACCCGCGAAGGAATTCCGGAAAGGCTGACCCTGGAAATTCACCATCTCGGGATGGCTATGCTCTCCTACTGGGTACGCTGGCCTCTATGATGAAAACACTAAAAGAAGGCCTCCAACTCTCTGAAGAACACAGCTATGGAAGGGTTGATCCCCTCACAATCTCCCGGACTGAAATCTCATGAAATTCTCCCCCGACGTTGCTCTCCTCTATGACAGCGTAATCCCCCTGGAAGACTGCGCTGCCCTGGAAGTGACTGCGTAATCCTGTGGCTAAAATGATGATGTTTCTATCCAAAAATTGGTGGAATGGCTCCTCTCTTGAGCAAGCACTCGAAGTCCCCTGAGGACGAGGTTGGGATTTCCGCTTGGAGACACCCTTGTGCTAAACAGCACTGTAGACTCAGCTAAACAGCTTGAGCGTGCTCTAGTCTTGACGGACAGAAAATCATAAGATGCAACAATGAATGAGAAAGGTTACCTTCCTCTCCTTTTACGCTTGTTAACCCCTAAATTCCCTTAGGCCCACCTATGTTGCGATGTCCCTTTGTGCCTCTCCCACGCTGCCACTACGTTGTCCTAAGTGTCTCCTCTCCTGCACTGTCACTTGGCCTCATGGGCCACACTTCACCTTTTAATTAATCAGCCCAATGACTTTAGGAGAGTGCTTTTATTCTAATTTTTTATTCATGGGTCCCCTCACCCCTTTATTTCCTGTTAAACTTAAGGAAAGAAAAAATTAATCAAAAATGAATATTCCAATTAGCTATATGCTAATTGGAAATATTACATTTAACAATTTCAACGCTTTAGCAACAGCCTTCCTGACTCATTTTCAATTGCCAGTCTGTTATGATAATGGCACAGAACTTTTGACTTCGTTAAAACAGAGTATGTCTACGTACATTTCAGATCACATACACGAATGGCGACGTAGATGACGTTTAGTCAAAGTTTTCATTCCAGATCAAATTCTGGCCGAATGGTTCATCAAATCATTGCCTCCTAAGATTACTAAAGATGTAGCTAAAGGAGGCGTTGTAACAGAAGAGCAGGTCATAGCTCAAGCACAGTACCTGGACCTTGTATACACACATTCTTGATTTAACACGCCCAGGTCAACTCACTGCAACTCCTTTCGATTCTCATGCCACAAACGGTGTAATTGGTACAGTTAATATTACAAAGAGTAAGAAGAAATTATCTAAATCTACTTCTCCAATCATAACTCTACCAAATTCACCTAAAGGAGATCCTTCCCAAGAATTTTTTGTCGAGATTCACATCGTAGACTCATATACAACCAAAGCTAAATCATCCAGCAATAAGAAGAAGGGGAAGGGTAAAAATAAACAAAACACTTCTCCCAAAGAGAAAACTAAAAAAATTGAACCATTAGACGAAAAACGGAAACCTCGTTATCCTTGTCTTATCTGTGATGAGGATCACTACACCAAAGAGTAACCACATCAGGCCGAGGTATCCAAATTTGTCAAAGGTTCGCCCATGCTTGCTGTCCTGAAATATCCTTTTCCATCATAAGACAGCAAAATGATAGGATCTTCTTCCAATTCATCGGCGGATATCCTGATGATGTCCCAAGTCTTGGTTACGACACGATCTCAAGACTATGGATCTAAGAGTCATGTAACTGGAAAAGAAACTGAATCATCCAGTCAACCTCCAGTATCAATTCCTTCGGTTTCCGAATTATTGCAAATCAAGAAACCTAATCCTGATTTACTGATTAAACCGCCTGCCAAAGGTGTACTTCAAAAATTGGCTTTCAACCCACATGCGAGAGCCTCTCAGAATACAATATTGTTGAAGATTTGGCCATATCCCCTTCAGCAATGTCGGCCCTCTAAGTGCTGCAATCTTGTCCAGCTCAAAGGAAATTACTATTATCAGCTATAAGAGCGATTGATCCTCAAGACTCGAATCTCATTGTCTTTGATCTCGAGAACTTTGCACCTAGAATCCCACATCAAATGGCTTTTCAAATTCCAGTATTAGTCAAACCAAGGCGATTTTTTTGCACAGTAATTGATGAGGGAGCATCTACGTGCATTATGTCCTTAACTTGTTGGAAAACTCTTGGTTCTCCGACAATCAACTAGTCACCGACAATTCTTAAAGCCTTTGATGGAAGAGGTTTTCGCCCATTCGGAATACTCCAGGATCTGCCTATAGAGGTAGAAGGATAAACCGTAACACTCGAGGTGGAAGTTGTTGATGCCCCTCTTGATTACAACCTTCTTCTGGGTCGAAGTTGGTCTTATGTTATGACCATTGTCGTTTCATCAATCTTTTGGATGATCATGTTTCTCATAAAGAAAAGATTGTTAAAATCGATCAGTTGTCTTACTTCGCTTCAGACCCTTCTTCTACAAATAGTATCCAGTGTGTCGGAAAAACGGTTATCCCTTATGAAGATGTTGAGGTAGGACTAGTTAAAGATTCCGCTCTCATGGGAACTTTCTCTATACCTTCTCCTAACGTACCGCGAACTATAGCCAATATCAATATGATTACATCAAGCACAATGCCATTTGATGACACATGGAATGGGCCTTTAGAATCAGAATTGGACTCCTATGGTGGCAAGATGCTTTTAAGTCCATCTGAATCGGCATATGTAGCAGTACAATCGTGTTATGACAGTCCATCAACTTACACTGATCAAATGAATGTGGTCAGTGAAGAGTCTTCTTCGTTATCAAGCTCAGCGATGACATCATTTTTGGATCCTTTTCAACAAGTGTTTTCAACTGATGAAAATATCTGAGAAATCTTGTCATCAGATGAAGAATCAGGGGACGATCTTCATCATCAATCTTCTTTTTTACCTGACCTTGATAGACTCGAGAATGACTTTTCATCCATCTTTTCAATTGACTATGTCAAGGAACCTCAAAATCCTATGTCCATTCTTCATTCAGATTCTAAGAAACATTTGGGAAATATTTCCGCCACAATTCCTATTGACATATCAATCAAACTTGGGATAACTGAGAACATTCATATAGGCGCTTCTTGCTCGATTGAAGAGATTAATTTATAAAAAGCCCTATTTCAAGAATTCCGAGACATTTTTGCTTGGTCTTATGAAGAAATGCCAGGCATTGATCCTAAGATTGTTATTCACGAAATTAAGACATACCTGGATGCTAAACCTATTAGATAGAGATTATGTCTGATACATCTACAGAAAGCTACTACAATTAAAGCTGAAGTGGAAAAATTACTACGTGCAGGATTTATTTATCCTGTTCCTTTAACGGATTGGGTATCTAACATCGTTCCCGTAACCAAGAAACAAGGGACTATCAGAGTACGCATCGATTATCGAGATATTAACAAGGCCTGTCCTAAAGACAATTATCCTACCCCTTAGATCGATCAAATTGTTGATGATTGTGCTGGAAACAAAATATTCTCGTTTATGGATGGATTTTCTGGCTACAATCAAATAAACATACTCCCTGCTGATCAGCGTAAAACAGCATTTATATGTCCATGGGTAACATTTGCATATTGTAAATTACCATTTGGACTAAAAAATGTTGGCGCAACTTTTCAAAGAGCTATGTCTTATGCATTTCAGGATATCAAACACATTGTACATCCCTACTTAGATGACTTACCTGCTCATTCTTTACGCAAACAAGATCATCCTACACATTTACGTACTATCTTTATGAGATGTAGGTATTACAACATTCGTTTGAATCCGCACAAATGTGTATTTTGTGTACAATCAGGACGTTTACTTGGATTCATTGTTTCAAAAGAAGGCATTCGTGTCGACCTATTGAAGGTTGAGGCCATTGTTAATCTACCTCCTTCCACTCTGCGCCAACTCCAAAGTTTGCATGGGAAATAAAACTTTCTGCGTCATTTTATCCCAAACTATGCGGAGTTAACTAAAGGTTTCACTCGATTGTTAAAACAAGATGTTCCATTCATCTGGGACGAGCTTGCCGATAAAGCTTTTGATGCACTTAAACACGCGTTGACCCATGCACCATTATTGCATCCGCCTAATTATCACCGAGATTACTTTTTGTATTTAGCTGCGCATGGTTCCACGATTGGAATGGTTTTAGTTCAAGAGGATGACTCCAATAATGAACATGTGATTTATTACGTAAGTCGGAATCTCAGCCCGACAGATATCAAGTATTCACATGTGCAGAAATTGGCCTTGGCAGTTGTTCAATTTGTCCAACGATTCCGTCATTACATATTGTTACGCAAAACCATAGTGATCTCTAATTGCAACCCAATGATGTACATTCTAACAAAACAATTGCTCGGGGGCAAATACTCTAAATGAATCATTATCCTACAAGAGTTTGATTTGGAGTTCAAGAAATCCAAGTCTAAGAAATCACTGGTTTTCGCTGAACTTATGTGTGATTCTGGCAAAAAAAGAATCATTTTGGCAATTAGTAGACTTTTATCACTTTTTCGAGCTCTATAAAAAATACGAAAAAGCGAAACCCTTGAGTCCTCTTTTAAGCCCTTTTCAAACTCTCTAAACATGAAAAAATCGCCGAGCACTTGACTATTCGAACTCGTTAAAGTAAATGAACAGTCGTCTATTCAGTATAAGTTTACGCCTTTTCCAAACTGAACTAGACTAATTACGAAAAAGGTATACATTAACTAAGCATGATCAATAGAGTTCTCTCCTACATTATTTTATCCTTTTCGGGTTTGAGAGATTAAATTTACGAAAAAGAACACTACGGAGTTTGCTTACGTTTTTCTTCTGACTCCCTAAAATTGAAACACATCGAGTTAATCCTATGTTGGACTCGTTAAAACTAAACAATACAGGACTTGCCGATTACAACAAGACCAAACCACCCCTTCTTAGGGTTCATTAAAATACTAAGATGGATGCTTCCAAAGGATGAGCTTACACGACAAGCAAATGTTATCCTCCTCAATCTTGACAAAAATAAAGAGGTACTTGCCAGTAATGGTGGGGGGGGGAGTGAGAAAAAGAATCCATTTGTTATCCTTGTTTTAGAAAGCAGGATGTCGCTCTTGAAATCGACACTTTGTCGCACTCGTGTCTGGGTTGGGTAATCCTTTTGTCTTACAGCTAATCAAACCACATTGAAATTCTTTAGCCGATTTTGGGTATTATCTTTGAGTCAGATGTTGAAAAGCCATTTACAGTGTCGTTATGTGTTCAAGAGAAAGTTCAATTTTAAATTTACCATTCATTGCAAACATTTGTCTCCATTCGCGTTGACCATCCCTGAGTTAATCCTTGCAAAAACATTTCTTCAAAACTTGATCTAATGGTTTCGTGTCGTAGGCTTTCCTGTGACTGATCACTTTGTATCGACATCAGCTCATTATCTAGAAAGTTGATTTAGAATCCTATGAGTACCTTGGAATCTGCATGCCCTAATGGCAGGTTTCTCGCCTTCGACGATAGGTTCTCATCATTGACCTTCGATCAAATGATTCTATGAGTGTTCGACTACAAATCATTCATTCACACTTCATAGATTGTGTTGAAGTACTTTGACAGCCATTGTCATTATTGTTGGTTTCTGTCACACTTGTTAATGGTTCTCATCATTGACTGGTAATCAAGTGGTTTCTACCATGTTCGACTTCGTCACAATCAATCGCATGGATAGATACGTACTAGTTCGAGAAGCGGAAATCAAGACCCCGGATCTAGTTTCCACCATCCAGGCTGTGAGGAGTTATGTATTCATGATACAGTAAACTTCTTTATGATAGATGATTGCGCCCATACTGTGTCTACTTTTGATGTAATGCTAAAATCATATATGTACCAGAACATTTAGTTAGTTTTGCTCCGAGTATGCGAATGCCTACCTCAGTGATGATATATATTTTCATTGAATGTTTTTACAGGTTTTCGATCGGTGTCTCCAATCCAATCCTTGGAATGATAAAGTGCTTCACTCTTTTGAAAAACTTTCTCAGACTTCGCATTTTAGGGGGCAATCTATTACACGTCATTTTGTCACCATGACATTTGACTGTCATTATGGGTCTATCACCATCCATATCATGTTCCCTTAGAGGTCAAAAATACTCATGTCCCTGAACCAAGTCTTGGAAACTAGAGAAAAGCTCTTTAAAACCTTTAAAAGGTTACCTACGCGCTTTTGTGACCATTACCTACACATGTGCTGATACTTCTTCTATTAGCCGCGACGATCGCCGCTCTGTCCGCCACTAAAACCTGCGCACCCCCGTAAAAAGGAAGTAAATATAAAAAGGTAACTTCTAGAAGCCTAGTTGGTCGAATATTCTCCCAACTGGAAGCCTCTAGGGTCGCTCCAATTCAAGCTTTATCCCTCTACTCATGGAGCTTATCCCTTGGCCAAAGGAACCCAAATCCCTTCATGGGTAGAACATATCCCTCTCTTAATGGATTTGAAACTATCTCAATCTCTCTATAAATTGAGCTGAAGTTTCAGGTTGAAGGGTAGATATTGATATGTGTAGACTCTAAGCTGGAGAGAGTTCATAGAGTTCATAAGATTCTAAATTAGTAAGTTGTTGTTTGCACATTGAAGATCATACCTTTGTGCACATGACTTCATGCTGGTCATTCTAGAAGGGAAGGCTTATCAAAACCAACGAAATGATTGCGTAGACACACGGGAGAAATATGTACAACATCAAGGCTCAAGTTTTAAGATTGCTCTTTTTAATTTCAGATAATACATATGGATCTCTTTTTCTCATTTTCTTGTTTCTAAATTCATTGAAATGATGTCAATACTTAGACTCCTTGATCACTAAGTTGGACTAGTATTTATGATTATTATATATTGCGGGTGCTTTGATCTTTTGTGTTGTTTGTGATTGCAGATTCTTCTCAGCATTGAAGAATTGCTTAGGAGCGAAAGGCAAAAGGCTACATCGAACGTCTTGGTTGAAAGGTAGGAGCATAACCTCCTTGTTTCAAAGTTGTAATAATCTAAAATACAAATAGTTTAGAGAAACAGGCAGTCAATGGTTCTTTGTTTCTAGTTACCTATTGGGGTACTAGAGAGATCGCTCTTGTCCGCAAGAGGGATTAATCCACAAAGCAGTTGGTGTGGACGATGACCCCTCTACAGTATCACCATCATCAGAAGTGATGGGCTCTAGCACAGGCTCATTAAGATCCAAGTTGGCTAGTGCCAACTCAACACTTTTGACCAAACCCATATCATCAGTGATAGAGGGAGATCGAATTTATTTGCAGAGGTCATGTTTCTCGAACAATGAAAGTTGGTTCAGTGAGGCCGTGTTGCCGGAGCAAGAGAAAATTTGTCAGAGTGATCGATGTGCACAGGGGAAGTCGAGTTTTGCCAGTGAAGGTCGATTTTCCAGACGATGGCCAGTTTATTTCCTAGCCAGTGCGAGTTGCTAGGAGGGGTCAAATTAGCCAGGGTCACACGAGTGGATCACTTTAGGGTTCCTGAGGAGGGCCGAATTGAATCAGAGTGGTTGAGTTGTTTCCAAGAGGTCAGATCGACTAGCATAAGTGAAGAAAATAATTTTCTGGAGGTTTGCTAATTGACAGCAAATAGTTGTAGTAATTTTCAATTACAGAATTTTTAACGCATAATAAAAATACTCATCTACAGAAATGGTTTTACCCACACAAGGGTTTTTCCAGGGACATTTGTCCAAAATATCGGTGTCTATTATTTTGTGCGTGTGCAATATTTTCTCAGTTCCTATGATTTAATTTCCATGAAGTTGCAGTAGTTTTTATTCAGTATTTTCCCCATATAAATTGCAGAAGACAAATAATCTATTTCAGATAGGTGAATATTAACCAGTAATTTTAAAATATTAAAATTTCACAGATATAGCCATAAACGTTTTAGCATGGAAACCCAAACACCTTGTCACAAACATATGTAATTGCTATTATTTTGTTATTGTTACCACACAATCTAGCAAGGCCCTAAGGAAGGGAAAACCTAAAGGGCAACTACAAGACCAAGTGACAACAATCGGACGACGGCCCACTATCACTTGAGTCAAGGTCCTCTGCTCTTTACGAACTTTCACTGATGGGCGGTCTGGGTAAGAGGGGAATCACTAAGAATGAATAGACCAATGATTAGGTGTGAAGTGATTCCACAAAGCACATTCAAGGAGATACACAATAATGGTTCAATGCTTCCAAGAAGCTATAAACTCTCGAAGAAAGGCCTAGGAGGAGATCGAGACTTAGGGTTTGAGATTTATGATGATAATAGGAATTCCTAAGATCAAGACTCTCAGTGATAGGGTAGAACCTCTCAAAAAAGCTCTATGTGATGTTTTAACACTTTGAAAAGGCTCTTTGCTCCCTTTGAGAGACCTAAGAAAGACTTGCGCTAGACCTAGGGGTTTATGAATAATCATGGGAAGAAATACTTCCAAAGTACTCACTAGGTTAAGTCAAGGGAGAAGAAAGGGTTTCTTATGATTTATTCTAACGAACATTATGCTCATACAACCCTCAAGAAAGTCCCTTAGTCTAGGAGAAACAAACTAGGGTTTCCCTTCTAGGGCACACCTAGGGCACAAAATTTTATGGATGAGGAACCCTGAGAAATACACCAAACTTGGAGATCCTATGAGCAAGACCCCAAGGAAGAGTCTTGTCCTCACAAAAAGTCTTGTCCTCACAAAATCCTAAAGTTCACTCTCTAAAGGAATTTGCTTGATGCCCTAGCCTAGCCATCCTAGAGAAATGGGTCGAAGATTTAAGGAGGAGAAAATATGGAGAAGATAGGAGTTGATCGCCAAGTTTCTTGGACCAGTGCCTCGTCCTGTGGGCTATGGAGTCTTCGATGATTCTAAATCAGCCAGAATCATCCTTAAGGAGGCTAAAGGTTGATGACCTAGCTACCAACCTTCAACATTTACCCACTCAAAATTAACAGAGTTTTATGAAAGAAAGACAAAACTTCATCCACTAGGCACATTCATCATTTTCCATGCAATGAGTAACATATGCAATTGTGAACCAAATAGCTTTCCAAAATGATATTCAATAATTAGGGCACAATAGCATTAATCAAGTTGCAACAATTCCATACATTAGATATTATTTCAAGAAAATATTCAACAAGAAGCACTTACAAGATGACAATATGATATATCCATCCACAAATCATGAAATAGCTCCAAATGTCAAAATGCATCAAAGAATTTCCAGTAGCTTCCAAACAAAAAGTGTGATTTCTTTTACAAGAAAAATCCAACTGATGGCGATCTCTCACAAATGAAAGTGAGTTCTATTTATGTCTCACTAAGTCGAATAAGCCTAATTAGCCCCCAAAACATTAAAATAATGGACAACAAACAAGCCTTGGTCACAATCCGACCAAGTAGCTTTGACAAATTATAAATTATCCATCCAAATGGTAACTGAATCGATGATTTCATGTTCATGTAGGGTCATTGGAGGGCACGTTGAATCCTCTACCAAAATGTGAGAGAGATCTCTATAAATCTCGAACAAAGGGATGGACACTCAGTCTCCATGAAAGTCATCATGTGGGGCCCCAAATTGGGTTTGGGGCACAAGAACTGGTCCGATGGGTCTCCTGATGATAGAAAAGCTTGTACTAGTCCAATGATGAGGGCTATAATGATGGTGCTTTCCCTCCCTTGTCTCAAGGGCAATACAAACCTCCTTTGGGCCTTGGATCAACTCCCATAATATGTTAAGCCAACCGAGGCACACCAGTCCAAGTGCATCATTTCGCGAATAATGTGGGGCAAAGAACAGACTGTTAAGGGTGTTGAAGTTGCCCATGGCATGAAATGATGCTCTAACACATGATGGAGTCCCATGGCTCTCAACGCATCCCCTAGAAGTGTCAATATGATCCTCTGGTGGGTTTGGGCCCCAGTTAAGTTGCCCATATCATGATGAAACATCCTGCCAATTACATATAAGATCCACTGTGCTTCCTCACCATCAAGTATAATAATTCATTAACGCATCTAAGTGAACCAAGCTTGTTAATCAAGATCACATTGAGACTTCATAATGGGCTTCCCTTCCAAACTTGGGGCTTTAAGCTTGTAATGATGTTACCTCCCTAGGTAGGAGTGGTTAATAAAAAACCCTATTAGGTGTTACCAACCCCTAAGGGGAAAGACAGGTCCAAGGAACATCCTTCAATTAATATGGGTCATAAGAATAATGATAAGATGGATGGGGACACGGGGTCTCAAAGCCAAATGCCATGGGTTCAAGGATGGTAATGATGAGAGATGTCCACATATTTGGGTGTATAGAAGTAGGAGGGAGCAATCATGGATAAATGAGTTACCCAGACCCCTTGCTTTTCCACCCTTCTTCATTTGCCTTTTGCCTTATCTTGATTTTTCTTTGTGTTATAACACAGGACTCTAGGAGATGAGAACATGATGTTTATGATATAAGGAGTTATGACCTCCTTTAGGTGCGGCAGTTCATTGCTCACCATGGGTTGGGACGCACATGGGTTCCTTAATGATGTGGTGGAACCTAAGAAACCGAATTCGTTGGGTGGGGCCCACGAATCCAGAATCTGTCGTATCTGATACGATACGTGCGGATTCGTACTAAAATCACCAGATTCGATTGTATCCGTATAGGATACGTCGAATCTCGATCGTATCCTATACGGATACGATCGAATCCCGTACAGTCGGATTCGAGCAGCCAAAAAGTGCGATTTTGACTGATAGAAGTGCGATTTTGACAATTGTATGATGTATCAATGTATCAATGTATCATGTATGAGTATCTAAGATGTTAAATCTATGTTTGAATCAAAGAATTTATATGAATGTGTAAAAAATATCTAATTTTTAATATATATATATATATATATATAATTTTTAATGTACTAGTATATATCTTTTTTTTTAAATATATATATATATATATATATATATATATATATATATATATATATATATATTTTAATAAAATAATATATAACGTATCATATCCCAGACGTGTCCTGTTCCGGGGGTCACCGTATCCCAAATATGATTCTTGAATCCCCGTATCCATTGAATCCCGAATCCTCGTATCAGGTGACTTAGGGTGGAACTTATGGGGGTCATAGGAACGAGGGTGATGGCCATAATCATAAGGGGTAGAACTCATGTTTAGCTTTTGCCAACATATTTTTTTAATGTCCTGGCCATCTTTTTCATTTTATAATATTCTCTTCTTTTGTTTCTTGCTTGTGGCCATGGTATGTTTTTAATGCTCTTTTAGCTGCATCAACCTCTGGGGCAACATTTCCAAGCCCAGCCCTAACATGTGGACAAGGGGAGGAGCTATAACAAATTACGAATGCCTTGTGGACCAAGTGGTCCTGTGGACCTAGAGAGGGAAGATGATGAAATAGGGCTTGTAATGTGTGAAGGGGACCGTTTTCTTGCCTTGTGGAAAACGAAACCACGCTACCAAAATCAAGGTTTCCTAAGTAGTGCCCTTCCTCAAGCTATAAGCCAATTGTGAAAATACCTAAACCAGAATTTTATTGCAACAACTGGAAATTATTCTCCTAATTGTTAATTTAATTTAACAATTTATTTGTTGCTTTCTGCGGCAAATATTGAATAAATCACACTACAATCTACACAAATAAAACTACGGAAGAATAAACGCTAGGCGAAATGCTAGCACACACAAAATTTGACACAATTATTTTTGGACAAAGTCCCCGAAAGAACCCAATGCGCAAAAACCGGTGCAACAGATGAGGGTTTTATTTTATTATGCAACAGTGAAATATGAGTACATCTATGGATCCCCAACTGGCAATCCAAATAGCAAGAAAATCTGGGCAAAATACTTAAGGGAATTATCCTTCTCCCACAAGCAATCTCTGGCACAACTTGCCTTCAGCAAACTGGGAGTCCAAACCCTAGTGTGAGTCGTTCTGCGTGGTTTTGCGCTGTCTCCCACGTGTGGCTCGAAACTGCCTCTAATGAAGTCGTTCTGCCTCCAACTACTGAGGAAATCGTCTCTCCAATCTTCTGGGACCTCTGCCCGGCCTCTGGAACTGAGACCAATTTTTCTCACCACCAAATTGATCTTCCTGCAGAAGCTATTGCAGAGAGCCTCTACGCCGCATCTTTGGGATAACTCGGCCCGCTTGTTGTTGCCTCTCCGGATCTGGAAATATTTCCTACGGATCACTGTCCTTGCCCCTCTCACACTGCTTCGATCTCTCTGACTCTCTCTGAAGCAACTGAATACTGCTACTCTGGAAATCGATCTGCCAATGAAATTGAACTACTGAAGCGTCTTCTCCATCACCACATCAACCTCCTCGTATAATCCTTTGTTGAAGCACAAACGGCCAAGATTAAAACTTAATCAATGGCTAGGATAATTTTGGAGTCAATTTGTGTGAGTTTCAATACTATTCTCGCCTTATCTCAATTAATATTGATTAATTAACCATATTCCCTAAGTTTAGACTTCGGAAATATTTAAAAACAGTTAATAATCTAATTGAGACACTTCTAGGCGGAATTTCGAGAAACTATTTCTAGGCTTTGGAGATCTCATGTATTCTAGCTTCTCCACAAAATTTCGTGGCTAGAACACATCCGATGCTACAAAAACTAACACTCCCTCTTAGCGAGGAATGTGTTCTAGTGCTGCTACACACCCTGTAGCAACACCTTGTCTCTGCACCATCTCTTCTCACGCTGCTGAAGTCTTGTTGTCGCTTCCCACCAACCACTGCACAACTCTGATATTTGCTACATATGTGTTGTTGTTGACACTGCTGAATTGTTTCCAACACTGCATATGCACTGCAACTCTGTTGTTGTTGTTGCTACTACAACATCTGCAACAGAAAATCATCCAAAATTGAACCATTTGTGTTCAGTATGATGCATCTGTCACCCAATTCATGACTACTAGTAGCATTTGCATTGTCACTAAGGAATTTGTGTTGTTGTTGACTCTACATTGTGCCATTTGCACTACTTCCAACTCTGCTCTACGCTCCCCAACATCTGACTGCTACTAGTCTCTGCACTGTCACTCTGGCATCTGATTGCACCAACTGCCAATAGTCCAACCTGCTACTGAAAACTGTGGGCCCTCGTAGCCAGGTACTGATCCAAGAGGTGGACTCATCAAGGATCCTGCCCATCTGTAACTCTTTCGGGCTACAACACCAACTCACCCCACCTCACTCTTGGAGGTATATCGGCGAACATAGTCTTCCTCCATCCTGGAGGAAAGCCTGTCGATCTCTGCAGAAGCTACCTGCTGGTCGTGCTTCTCCTCCTCATCCTTCTTCTTGAGAGGACACTGGGTACTATAGTGACCTAGCTCACCACATCCGAAACACTTGACCTTTGACAGGTCCTTCTTCTTCTTCCTCTGCCCCCCTGTCCCTGACTGGAACCCGTTGATGCAAGGGCCACATTCTCCTCCTCCTTCGTCGTCTTCTACCCGTTGTTGTTGCCACTAATAGAGATTTTCAAAAGAGCTTGTCTCAACTCCTCCTGCTGCAAATCAGCCCACATCCTATCCCATCCTGGTAGTGTGTCTATGCCCAATATGCTTTGGACAAACACCTGCCACTCCTCAAAGACGTTGTTGAGAGCTAATCGCACTAGCTTCCATGGATTGAGGCGCTTCCCCAACAGCTGACAGTTGGTCTCGAACCTCCTGAATTCTGGTAAGGAATGGGTTTATGCCTTCCCCTTTCTGCATTTGGATGCATCTCAGCTTCTCCTCGAGGTACATCTTCTGTTGCTCAAAAGTACCCTGATACAACGTGGCAAGAGCATTCCACATCTTCTTAGCAGTATCCTTGCCAGCTATATGTGAGACTATATGATCCCGGACCCCATCAAGCATCAACCACTTCGCCCGTGCCATCTCCGTTTTGTAATCCTTCAGTTGATCTACATCCGTGGGAACAACCACCACATTATCGATATATGTCTTCAAGCCAAATTCATCTAGAAGGAAGGAGATCCTTGCCTTCCAGATGACGTAGTTAGAAGCACCATCCAACTTGTCCTAACCTCTCAATCCTGCAGTGGCCATCTCTAAAAAAATTCGAAAACTCTCTCTTCCCTTGTGCTCGGTTGTTGCTCTGCTACTCGTACTCCCTCCTGGAATGCGAGGCTATGCTAGGTGCTAATGTCGATCTGCAATTGGAAATTCGAACTTTCGAGACTAGAAGTTCCCTAAGAGAAATTCTCGCTCTGTGTATGCTCTTCTTCCACCCGATGCAGGTTCTACTCTAGCAACTGCTACAGAAACACTCTGCATCCAGCTAGAGATCTGCTCAATGAAAACTCTGAGTTGCTCCCTCTGCCTCTGGAATCACTCGATCTGAAGAGATCGAATTTTTCTGCTCCTCAGAAAAATCGAATCTCTGCAAGTAACTCGGCCTCTTGGCAAAGTGACTGCGCTGCCCTTGGGAATTTAGATCTGCTACCAACACTGAACAGTGAAATTCCTTTCCTTCATTTTTTTGAGCTTTCCGGTTGATTAACCTTGCTCTAATAGCATGTGAAAGTTCCTAAACCGGAATCATATTGCAGCAAGTGGAAATTATTCTCCTAATTGTTAATTTAATTTAACAATTTATTTGTTGTTTTCTACGAAGAATACTGAATAAATCACACTACAATCTACACAAATAAAACTGCGATAGAATAAACGCTAGAAGAAATGCTAGCACACACACATATAATTTGACACAATTATTTTTTGGACAAAATTCCCCGAAAATACCCAATGCAGGAAAACATGTGCAACAGATAAGGGTCTTATTTAATTATGCAGCAGTGAAATTTGAGTACATCTATGGATGCCCAACTGGGAATCCAAACAACAAGAAAATCTGGGCAAAATACTGAAGGGAATTACCCTTCTCCCACAAGCAATCTCTGGCGCAACTTGCCTTCAACAAACTAATCGTCCAAACCCCAACGTGGGACCTTTTGCGCTATCTCTGCACTGTATCCCACACATGTGGCTCAAAACTGCCTCTGATGAAGTCATTTTGCCTCCAGCTGCTGAGGAAATCGCCTAGAACCTCTGCCCAGCCTCTGGGACTAAGAACGATTTTTCTCAATCAATCTGCACGTTGAAGCTACTGTGTAGAGCCTCTACGCTACCTCTCGGCGATAACTCGGCCGTCTTGTTATTGCCTCTCCGGATCTGGAAATATTTCCTCTGAATCATTGTCCCTGCCCATCTCACACTGCTTCGATCTCTCAAACTCTCTCTCCGACAATTGACTATTGCTACTCTGGAAATAGATCTGCCAATGAAATCGAACTGCTGAAGTGTCTTCTCCATCACCACATTGACCTCCTCTTATAATCCTTTGTTGGAGCACCAACAGCCAAGATTAAAACTTAATCAATGGCTAGGATCATCTTGGAGTCGATCCGTGTGAGTTTCTAGACTATTCTCGCCTTATCTCAATTAATACTGATTAATTAACCATATTCCCTAAGATTATACTTAGGAAATATTTAAAACACGGTTAATAATTTAATTGAGACACTTTTAAAGCGGAATTTCTAGAAACGATTTCTGGGTTTCGGAGATCACATGTATTCTAGCCTCTCCACAAAATTTCGTGGCTAGAACACATCTGATGCTACAAAAACTAACACCAATAAGGGAGATCCCACAAGACTAGGATTGAGAATTAACCCCCCATTTAAGGTGAGGGAAAAAAAACTACAGTCAAAACCCTTCCTTCCTCCAAGTCACCCAATATCCCTACCCAATATGCCCAAGGAAAAACAAGCATAAGCACTTGATTGCACAATGAAAAACATAACTTTAGGATTGGATTGCCCACCTTCAAGCATATGCTCTCGACAGATGGGCGAGGGGACATATGACTGGCTCAGAGAGCAGAGATCAAATGGCACAATATATTGGCTACATTGGTGGCTGTCAAGGATTATTGGATGCCAACTAAAGACAAAGTTAGGTGAAAATTTCTGCAATGGGGTCACCCGCTTTTGGTGGGTAACAGTTACTAAAGTCTATTCAAAAGTAGCATGCATAGAAGTACATCTAAAATGGTTTGATAAGGAAAATGAGAGACGCTACAATTGTTGTACGTTATGCATCGCCTCCACTATTTTTTGTTGATACATCTAAATAAAAGCAAACAAAGATTTAGAAGAATCGAGACATTTATTTCCTTTTCCTTTCAAATACTTTCAAAATCCACAAAATGGGAGGAAGGGGAAAAAAATTCCAAGCCTAGGAAATTTTAGAAAATCTGTTTTCACTCAAAATCACCATATGAAGTGAAAAAATGCTAACAATCTTCCCTACAAACAATGTTCAAAATAACTACAAAACAAGGTTTTAGTAGAAACTAGGCTTTTATGACCAAAAAAACTTCTTAAAAAAAACCCTAAAAAAATATAAATGGAGACATCTTATATATAAAATCACCTCTAATATATAAATTCACATTCATAGATGTGCTATTTTGTTCTAAGAAGATATTTATCTACTTGTAAATAAGCAATTCAAAAATATAGTTTCTACATGTGAACATAGGATATTGGGAAACCCAAGGGGAAGAAAACCCAAAAATCAAAATCTCTCTCAATCTTATTGAGCAATCCAAGAGTACGGACAATCTTCACCCATATGATGCTCAAAGTTCTATCTACAATACAAGTGAAAAACATACATTTAAGTCTCTCTCAAGTTTAATGCCACATACTTGTAGAATGTTTAAAGTTGACAATTAAGGTTACATACCCGATTATTTAAAGTTGAAAATTGATCATCACTTGAGTAACATTTATCTTGGACCATGCTTGTCACTCAAGTGGCCTTTTACTCTTGGCCATTTATTTTGAGTGATGTGGGCATTTAAAATCTTGCCCCTTTATTTTCATTTATTCTGGCCTCTTAATCTTTTAGTGGCATAATAGGAATATTTCCTGGACAATAAACAACATACTTCCAAACACGTTTTGTGACTTCATCATAGTCAATTGGATCTAATGTGTACTTAGATTAGATAATTGTTTAATGTCTACAAATGCCCAAGAAATGGGTCAATGGGACTCAAGAATAAAATTACTGGTCAGTAGAACATATTCTACCTTATCTTCTAATATATTAAAATTAAAAATTAAAAAACAAATAGAAGGACTTCAGTGGTATTCTGAAAAGAAAAACTAATGCATAAATGTAATTCATTTATCCATATATAGCTTGCATATAAACTGAAAACTTCAATCTACCAACCTCTCTAAGCAGAGTCCGCACTTCTTCCTTCTCGGCATATGAAACACCTACAAGATTCTGCGGTCAAAACTTTGAATGCACAAAACATGCGAGACAGAAAAGAAAGTACAAGAATTTTTCATATGCATACTTCTAAAGTGCTTATTTGTTCATGCATTGAAATAGAAAAGAAGCATCAGTTAAAATGGAACAATTCCAATCAGGAGGCATGTGCAAGAAAAAACTTTCTTTAGCATGAACAAGATTAAGAAAGGAGAAAGCTATGATAATTTTCTCGTAACCTGCCTACATGGATGAGAAGGGATTGACTGGTTGAGAATTTAAGTTTTCAATGGGCTTGGTAAAAGTTGGCCAGAAGTATAGTCGCATGTTTGGGATGTGCAGTAAATGAATAGCACTGACAAGGTACTGAACTCTCACCAAGATCTCAAATGGCTCAAGATGTAAATAGAAGGGCAATTACGGCAAGCTTAAGCTTCTATGGGTGAGATCACATAGTTGTTGAGAGTGAAAGCAAAGGAGGAGTGCGAAGCACCAATATCCAAAAGACTATGAGAGTGCAGCATTGCAGGAACATTTTTTATATAATATATATTTTTATATATTTTGATGCACATTTATTCAGAAGAGAGCATTCCAAATGGTGAATTAGTTGCAGAAAATATGAAAAGTAGATATTTCTAGTATATTAATGATAATCATTGAAGCATCTACAGTACACAAATAACATTAAAGATCTAGCAGTCATAACTTATAGCATTTTCATCAAATGATCAACCATAATATCCATCTTCAAGTTTCGCGTTTCAACAAATAACATTTGTCATAAACACACTATAAGAGAAAACATCAACCATGAAATTAAAAAGGGCATCACGACCAAAGAGTTGTAACAGTTCAAACTTCAACTGTCTTATATGTTACTAAACAGGCCAATAACAAAGACAAATAATTATAGGTTCTCGGATTTAGATTTTCAACTGAAAAAAGACAACTAATTATACTATCTATAAGCTCTCTTGAGTCTTAAGCCTCATGCATGAACAATATCTAATTTCTTCCCCCTTGGTCTGGTAGCAACAAGAATCATTCTGAGAGCATTGGAAGTCTTTTTGGGAGCATGCAGAATTATTCCAGGAATGCACTCCCCTCCGAAGTGAACTTAAGGAGAAGAAGATTGAGGATGGGGTAGGAGCGAGGGCAGAAGCTTCCTGCAGCTAGGGCTGGGCTATTTAAATCCCTTACTATTTTGGATATGAATGTCTTTATATAAGGGATTTAAAGAGTCTCATTCATCAGCATTCTGTAGCAACTCTAGCTTTTTTATTCAAAAATATCCGAATTCTAAGAAGTATATTAACAATACCTTGAATTATGCAGCACTGAATATCTCTGGAGCAGATAGCCTCAAGAAATATACTCGGGTCCTGTTGCACGTCAGGCAACCCCAATAGAGACACACTTAGTTGATGTGATCTGTTGTTGCTTGGACGAGATGCTCTTATCAGTCTGGACCTGTTATTCTCCATTCATCAATTACATTCCTATGCTCGTCAGCCATTCACAATGGTGTACCACTTCCCATGCCCCTTCTCTCTGATGTTCTAGACAATATTTCATGTTGTTTCGATTAATGGTTGGTACCATTTTGTTATCCACCAAAATGGGTAACACCATAGGAGAATACTTTTCTCTTACATTTGACAGCCAGTCGAATAGCCGGCCAGCTGTAATATTCCTTTTTGGGGGATATCTCTAAAACACGGCAAACTCCAACCAGAGATGGACTGGGAGGGCGTTTACCAGCTATGCCGCCTCTGAAAAGAGGACGAAATCTGGAGGCTACCTGGCCCTTTCCAGACTCTGTCTAAGAGTATGAAATAAACACACCAAGTGGTATAAAACTAGAATGCCCAAAAATATATAAAGATAACAGTGCAGCAGACATATAATAGCATAGAAAGAATGTACGACAAATCATCCAGAAATAGAGAGAGAATGCTAAGCCATTTTATTAAACTGAGAAATATAATGAAGTACAATAGGTGATCAGAGTGATGGCACCTAAACTTGCTCAAGGCAAGTGAAGAAATACTCTCAGAATAGACAGGAAATGGCTGCTCTCTGAACTGCGTCCCAGCTGCTGGAAAACTGCCATGTCGCTGCTACCACGGAAATGAACTGATGACTAGGGGTTGCTCCCCTTGCCGGAATGAGCTGAAAATCTAGAATCCCCATCTACTCACCAATCCCGACAAAACCCAGAAACCATATCAGAAATGGCCGACCTCCGAAAAACACCCCCTTGGGGAATTACGCTGGCCTCCAAGGCTCTTCGCAGAGGCTGAATAGGAATGACTGAAATATCGCCTCAAACTCCACCAAAATCCTCCCAAAGGAAAAGGCTGATCCTCTGCTCAAAATCTCAGCTCAAATCTCCTACAAAAATCCCAATCCGGAACACCTCCTAGATGGACTGCGTCCTCCCTCTCAATGACTACGCAGTCTCTATGAATGCTCGGCTCTGCAACAAAACCAAACACCAAAACCTCCCACAAAATGCTGAAGAAATAACCTTGTCTTATGGTGCATCAAGTCCTCGGTTACAAGCAGATTCTCTCGACCGGGAGACACTAATGTACTCAAAACAACACGTTATGTATGCTAAATAACCAACAGGTTTTAAGAAGTCGAAATGACCAACTCAATATCATCAACAGCGAAAGAATGAAATGAGGAGGCTCCTCCCTCTTTTATAACGTTGGCCTTCCTCCAAAACCCTAAGGCCTATCTCCTCAATGTAGCCTCTCTCTCTTGCCACGTGTTCATCTTCATCTGTGCAGTAGCTTCTAGAGCATACATGGGCCCCCTCTCTACGTGGTGCTTGGCCCCCCCCTTGGCTCCCTTTAAGTCACAACGTTGTGCTACTAGGGATTGTGTTTTATTCCACCAAGTGAGTTAGACCCTCTCCACTCACTTTTTATTTATTAATAAACTATAGACGGCAAAATTGAGCAAAATCGAATATTCCAATTAGCCACTGCTAATTAGGAATATTACAGTCTCCCCCGGCAAAATGTTGCTTGAACTCAAGCAACTGAAGTGATGGATGTTGCAAAATCTTCTCACTCTCCCAAGTGGCATCCTCATCCGGTAAATTCTTCCACCTCACTAAGAATTCCCGGACTGCCCTACTCTGTAGCTGCCTCTCCCTGGTATCAATAATAGCCTCTGGCTACAACACCAAATGCCCCTCATCATCCGTGGGTGGTAGCTCATCTGTCACTGTCACCTGCTGCCCTAGTGCCTTCTTCAGGCATGATACATGAAAAACGTTATGGATTTTGCTGCCTTGGGGCAGCTCCAACTCATACGCAACCTGTCCAATCCTGGGTATCACCCTGTATGGCCCGTAAAAGCGGGGCTTGAGCTTTTCAGCTCCCTTCTGCTTCAGTGACAACTGTCGGTATGGCTGCAATCGTAGGTAGACCAAGTCCCCTACCTCAAACTGTCTCTCCACCCGACCTCTGTCAGCATACAGCTTCTGCTGGTTTTGTGCTATAGCCATATTATCCTTGAGAGCTCGAAGAATGTCCTGACTCTTTTGGATCCAAATCTTGGCTCTAGGAGCCTTGCTAGCACCGAACATCACATCAACAAAAGATAAGGAACGATATCCGTACAAAGCATAAAATGGTGACATACCAATGGACATGTGATGTGTCGTGTTATAGCAGTACTCCCCCAAATGCAACCACTTCAGCCATGCTCGTTGTTGCCCACTGACATAGTTACGCAAGTAGCCCTCCAGCCACTTGTTAACTATCTCTGTCTGTCCATCCCTCTATGGGTGATAACTGGTACTCGGTGTCAACTCCGTCCCCACTAATCGGAAAAACTCCTGCCAAAATCCGCCCATGAAGCGGCTGTCCCTGTCACTGATGATGGTCTTAGGAAGACCGTGTAGCCTGAAAACCTCCCTGAAAAACAGCTCGGCCACTTGTGCTGCTATGTAGTGCGCAGATATGGCGAAAAAATGTGCATACTTTGTCAGTCGATCAACGACGACAAAGATACAATCCTTGCCCTGCACCATGGGCAACCCTGTGATGAAGTCCATCAAGATAGTCTCCCATTTCCCCTCCGGAATGGGAAGAGGCTGCAATAATCCTGCGGGATGGCTCATCTCCCCCTTGTTCCTCTCGCAAACATCGCACTCCCTGATGTGCTGGAGTACGTCCTCCTTGAGGCCCTTCCATGAGAACCTCTCTCTGACGGCCTTGTAGGCTTTGGTAAACCCCTGATGGCCCGCCAATGGTGAATCATGTGATGCCTGGAGTATCCTCTTCTTGAGCTGAGATCCCTGAGTCAAGAAAATCCTGTCCCTGTAGTAGATGATCTCATCGACCAACCTGTACCTGTCCATCCAAAACCTCACATGCAAATCTGTCCTTGGAGTACTCCACTAAAAGTCGAGCCCTCCAATCTGGATCCAAGCTCATAAGAGATAACGTGGCTGGTCTACGTGAAAGGGCATCCGCTACCACGTTATTCTTACCCTTGACATACTCAATGTCAAAGTCATATGCTTGGATCTTACTGATCCACTTCTGCTGCCTCTCCTGTAGCTGCTTCTGCTCCAAAAAGAACCTGAGGCTGTTGTGATCAGTCCTCACCCTAAACCTGTTCCCTACCAAATACTGTCGGAACTTGGCCAATGCATGCATAATGGCCAACATCTCCTTGTCGTATATAGAATACAACCTCTCGTGTGGAAGGAGCTTTCGGCTCTCAAAGGATATAGGGTGTCCTCCCTGCATCAATACCGCGCCAATCCCCTCTCCTGACGCATCACACTCCAAAACAAATGGCTACGTAAAATCTGGTAATGCAAGCACTGGGCAGCTACTCATCACCTCTTTGAGCCAGTCAAAGGCTCGCTGCGCTGTCTCAGACCAACTGAATGCCCCCTTCTTCGTCAAATCTGCAAGGGGTGCAGCAAACTATGAGAAACTCTTGATGAACTTCCTGTAATAAGTACATATGCCAATGAACCCTCGAAGTTCCGTCACGTTCCTCGGCTCCGACCAATCCCTGATGGCCCTGATCTTCTCCTCATGGACCCTCACTCCATCAACTCCAATAATGTGACCCAAATACAACATCTTCGTCATCCAAAACTCACACTTGGAGAGCTTAGCATAGAACTGTTGCTCTTCCAAGATACATAGTACTGCCTCTATATGCTGGAGATGCTCCTCCCAAGTCCTGCTACATATGAGTATATCATCGAAAAAGACCAATACAAACTTCCTCAAGTGATTGCGGAAGATATGGTTCATGCACGACTGAAAAGTAGCTGGGGCATTGGTTAGCCCAAAAGGCATAACCAAAAACTCAAAGTGCCCATAATGACACCTGAAGGCGGTCTTGGGAATGCCCTGTTCCCTCACGCGAATCTGATGGTACCCCGATCTCAAGTCAATCTTCGAGAAGAACTTGGCTCCTCTCAGCTCATCCATCAACTCATCGATCCTGGGTATAGGATACCTGTTCTTCAGGGTCTTCTTGTTCAGGGCCCTGTAGTCAATACACATCCTCAAGGTGTCGTCCTTCTCCTTCACCAACACCATGGAAGAAGCAAACGGACTTGTGCTCGGTCTGATGTGCCCAAGAGCCAGCAACTCCTGGATGGCCCGCTCAATCTCATCCCGATAGGCTTTGGGATGCCTATAAGGGGTAGTAATCACCACCTGAATGCCCTGCTCAAGCTCAATGGTGTGCTCGAACCCTCGGTTCGGTGGCCGACCTAGTGGTATATCCACAAACACTGCATCATACCTGTCAAGGATGGCTTGTATATCAGGATGAACTGCCTGACTTGTGGTCTCTGCCTCTGATGCCCGCAACTCAACCGCCCACTCTATGTCTCCCTTCCGGAAATCTGCCTCCATCCGGTGTGCCGAAACAATTTGAGGTGGGTAAGTGTGCATCCCACGGATCTTCTCGTGCTTCCCGGTCTTCTTATCATCCCACTCCATATCTAAGGCCTCCCAATCTGTGGTGACTTTCCCCAGAGTAATCAACCACTGAACACCTAATACCACATTGGTATCTGGTATGTTGACCACAAAAAAGTGATCGGTCACGGTGTAGGTACCCATCGTCACTGCTAACTCTGGTACATACCGGACACACTGCATCGTCTAGGCTCCTGGGACCAAAAATGAAAATCCGTTGAAGCTCTCGATCGGTATACCTCTCCTCTCGACCATCTATGCATCGATGAAGTTGTGGGTTGCCCCACTGTCCACCAAAACTGATACTCGCTGGCCACGTACTGTCCCTCGTACGCGCAGCATCAAATACTTGGGAACTCCTCGCAAGGCTGCAAGGCTCCCTCCTGTGGGTGCAAAGGCTGCACCTCCTATCCCTGGAGGTGGAGGTGGCAACTGATCCTGGGCCGTTTGACTATCTCCTGTCTCCTCGTCATCCTCCTCATCCTCTTCCCCGCTATCATCGGAGAAGACCTCAATGAAGTGTGCTTTGCCAGCAGCACACCTATGCCCTGGTGCCCACGGCTCCTGACAAGTGAAGCACAGCCGCTTCTTCCTCAGCTCCCTCCTGGCATCATCATCTATCTATGCCCGTTCTAGATTCCCCTTTGGAGGTGGAATCCTCACATCCTTCCCCTTAGGCTAGAAGCCCTGTCTCTGGGGGTAAGGTGTCCGAGTCCTGGGCAATGCATCCTGTAAATCCCTGGTCCCGCTAATAGCATCCTAGAGTGTAGTTGGTCTAGTAGATCTGACTAGACCCCGAAGTGGCTCTGCTAGCCCCTCCACAAACATATAGATCATCCGTGTCACGGATAGATCTGGCACCATCACTGAAACCCTCAAGAAATCTGCAATGTATGTCTCTGGGCTTCTAGTCTACTTGAGCCTCGTCAGCTCAACAAGGTGTTGTTCCGGATCCCTCCGGTCAAATCGCTCCCTCAATCTCCTGGTAAACTCGGCATATGTCGTCACTGTAGAATGTCCGAGTGTAACCATCCCATGGAACCACCAATCCTGGGCCTCACCATCCAAATGTAACATTGCCACCTTGATGGCCTCCGTCTTCGACATCTGGTTAAGCTGGAAATATATGTCCAGCTTCTCCACCCAAGACTTTGCCGAACTGTTTGATGATCCATCACACGTAGGAAAATGGAATCTACTAGATGTGCGGTGGGAATCTCCATCATGATAATGTCGGTGCCCTCTATGATGGTCGCGAGGTCTACGTCCCGCTGGAGCTGAACAAAATCTCGGAATGAGAGAGCATCCCTGAACTCCTGCCCATATGCCTGATACTCTGCAAAATACTCACCCATGTGTCCGAGCTCTGCCTCCTGCTGGGCTCCTGCCCCGTGTCTGCTCCCAAGAAAGTGGGCATGGTAGAGCGTGTAGGAGCATGAGAAGCCATCGACTGAATAGTATCACGCTGAGCAACACCGTGCTCCGGAAAATGGTGAGATGTACCTGATCCCTCACCTACCTGGAATACTCGTGGGGTCTCACGCTGTCTAGCCTCTACAGCGGTGAATCTCTAACCCATCACCTCAATCTGCCTCGCTAAATCCTGCACCGATTTGAGGAGTGCTTCCCCGAACTGTTTGGCCTCAGTGTCATCTGCCATCGGTTCCCTCTGCTCTGAATCTAACACAGGTTCCTCCTGTTCTGCATCTGTCACAGGCTCCTCCTGCTCTGTGTCCACCACCCGAACACAGTCTCCCTCTCCATAGGTTTTCTCCAACCTACACTCACAATCTTTGTACTTCCTGCCTCTGTAACAAATATATGGCCTCTTCCCCGGTGTCATAGACAACTAGCTCCACAGGCTGAGCCAGAACTATGCTCTGATACCACTGTAATATCCCTTTTTAGGGGATATCTCTAAAACACAGCAAACTCCAACCAGAGATGGACTGGGAGGGCGTTTACCAGATATGTCGCCTTTGAAAAGAGGACGAAATCTGGAGGCTACCTGGCCCTTTCCAGACTCTATCTAAGAGTATGAAATAAACACACCAAGTGGTATAGAACTAGAATACCCAAAAATATATAAAGATAACAGTGCAGCAGACATATAATAGCATAGAAAGAATGTACGACAAATCATCCAGAAATAGAGAGAGAATGCTAAGCGATTTTATTAAACTAAGAAATATAATGAAGCACAATAGGTGATCGGAGTGATGGCACCCAAACTTGCTTGGCGCAAGTGAAGAAATACCCGAACACAAGGAATGCACGTCGAATCGCGTCCCAACTGGCCGGAAATCGGGCCGTGTACCGCTACCACGGAAATGAATCGATGACTAGGGGTTGTCCTCGAAGCGAATGAGCTGAAATCGAACTTCCTCCTCACTCACCAATCCCGACAAAAACCTAAACTACATTTCTAATGGCCGACCTCTCAAAAACACCCCGAAATTGTTGTAAAATCCACAGTTTCACAGGTCACAGGAATAACTAAAATATCGCTCAAACTCCACCAAAATCCTCCCAGGGCAAAAAAGGTCAGATTCCGCTCAAAATCTCAGCTCAAATCTCCTACAAAAATCCCAATCCGGAACACCTCCTAGATGGACTGCGTCCTCCCTCTCAATGACTACGCAGTCTCTATGAATGCTCGGCTCCGCAACAAAACCAAACACCAAAACCTCCCACAAAATGCTAAAGAAATAACCTTGCCCGAGCAGGCACTCGAAGTCCCCCGGGGCTAAGGGCGAGATCTCCGACCGAAGACACTCAATGCACTAAACAGTGCTGCAGACAGGCTAAACAGCCAGCGTGCTCAAGAAGTCAAAATGACCAGCTCAATATCATCAACAACGAATGAATGAAATGAGGAGGCTCCTTCCTCTTTTATAACGTTGGCCTTCCTCCAAAACCCTAAGGCCTATCTCCTCAACGTAGCCTCTCTCTCTTGCCACGTGCTCATCCTCATCTGCGCAATAGCTTCTAGAGCATACGTGGGCCCCCTCTCTACGTGGTGCTTGGCCCCCCCTGGCTCCCTTTAAGTCACAACGTTGTGCTGCTAGGGAGTGTGTTTTATTCCACTAAGTGAGTTAGACCCTCTCCACTCACTTTTTATTTATTAATAAACTATAGACGGCAAAATTGAGCAAAATCGAATATTCCAATTAGCAACTGTCAATTAGGAATATTACACCAGCCACGAGCCCCTAATAGCCACTATTTGACGATGATATGCCATCTGCCACCATTTGCGTCATCCATGTGCCTCTCACCCCTTAGCATTTACACATGGATGAGGGTGGGCTGCTATTCAAAAGGTACTTTGATCATTTTACAATCGGGTGCTTATACTTGTTTTTTTTGGGCATGTAGTATAGATAAAGGGGTAATTTGGAAGATTGACCGATCTTGACTTTAATTTTGTTTTATCACTTTACCGAGGAGTTGATCTTTAGCCCTAGTCTAGTGGGACCACCCTTAAGGCCCCTTAGGGTTATAGGAGGGGCACTACTTGGAAAACCATGATTCAGATAGCATGTTCATTGTCCCCTATACCATAATTAATAATTTCCATCCTACATTACAAGCCCATATCTTACCTTCATTCCTCAGGTCTAACTTGTCATTGGTTCTCTGGGATTTGACACCATATGTTCACACTCCTCTCCTTGGGTAGGGCTGGAAAACTTTTCCTTGGATGTTGACGCAGCTAAAAGAAAAGAAAAAGCATATCATGGCCACAATAAAACAAAAGATTAAAAATCAACATGAAAAAGATGGTCGGGACATAAAGATTAGCATGTGAGAAAAAGCCTAACATGAGCTCTACCTTCCTCATATGGCCATCACCCAATTCCTGAGCATATGATGCTCTATTACATCGAAAAAGGAACCATTGCATGTCCCAACCCTGATTAGCACTAAACTAACTCATCTTAACATGTAATAAAATGCTACATCTAACTCATCTTAACATGTAATAAAATCCTACATCATAAAGAGCAAGCTCTAACCCTTGAGCTATATGTGGTAATACAAGGAATAATCAAGAAGAAGTAGAAGGTGAACAAGAGGGGTGGAAAAATTAGGTCGAGCAGCTAACTCATGCCTCCATGATTGCTCCCTCCTTTACATTCATTCACATAGGATGTCGATGCCCCATCAGCTGGTTCCTTTAACCATGGCTACTAGGCCACGAAGTTTTTTCCACTTTGTTTCCACATTATTTGCACTAACACCTCTTTATTGACAGGTTGACCTTGGAACTATCACTTCCCCTTGAGGGTTGGAACCGCTTGATAGGGTTGACCGTTAGCCACCCCTATCAAGGTAGGGAACCCCTTTATGGGACTTGGTCTAGTTAGATATCAGAAGGAGATCCTCATTTGAAGTATTAACATGCCCTTAAAATTCAAGTTTGGCCCACTTAGATACGTTGTTGATCTTAGTCTCTCATGGATGATTGCTTTCACTTGAGTTCATGTTGTTTCATGTTGTTTTTGTCAGGTGGTCCACAACAACCCAGGCCTTGAGGGCACCCACTCCACAAGTACCCAAGCCTTTCAGAGAAGTACATGGCCTAAGCAGATGCAACATTAAGAGACTGGATCCTTTTGACAACATGAGCAAACATTACATGTCCCAGATTATCTTCAAGACCCAGGACGTTGGTCTACTTTGACCTAGCATTGAGGATTTTTCATGACGACAACACTGCACCCAAATGCCTCAATGAAGATGGTCTCCCTTTTTGAGACTGGGGAGGTCTTGTTACACCTAGAAAAGCCCTAACATTGGAAAAAATGAGGCCTTATTTGACAGTTGAAAACCCATAGATACCACATGGTGGCACCCCAGCTGCACATGAGACCCAGAGGAGGATTTGAGATTCATTAAAATTTTGGATCATCCAAGCACTTTCACACATTTAGACACCTCAACACACCTTGTGTTAGGTCCCTATATTACTAGTATAGTCCCTTATTGTTGTTAGTGTAACCCCCTTATTGTTATTATTGTACCCCTGTAACCCCCATATTATTATTATTGTGCCCCTGAATTATTATTGTTAGGTCGGCTAGGATTACATTGTGGCTCCACTAGGATTACATTGTGGCCCCATGGACTCCTATATATAGAAAAGAGGTTTTGTAATTTGTATTATCCAAGAATTGTTCATTCATGTAATGTATTGGAGGTTGCCCCTCGAAGTGGCTTATTTCTAAGGCATTGATATCTCTTTTCTTCTATTTTTGGAGCTGGTTTCACAACATTTGGTATTAGAGCTTTGGATTCTAGGGTTTCGTTGCTCCAAACATGTCATCGTGGAATTTTCGCTATAACTTTTTTTTCTACGAAGTTTCAGAAGCTGAAATTTTTAGTCTGCGAAGACAAACTCTTGAGGAACATCGTCGCAAAATTTCAGAGCTTGGTTCACAATATTTTCGGAGATATAATCTTTGGAATTTAGGTCATTTTGCAGGCTCTTGTATTTAACCTAAACAAGTCATCGTGGCATTTTCGCTATAACTTTTGTTCTACGAAGGTTTAGAAGCTAAAAATTTTAGAGTGCGAAGCCGAACTCTTGAGGAACATCTTCGCAAAATTTCAGATCTTGGTTCTCAATATTTTCGAAGATATGATCTGTGGAAGTTGGGTATTTTTCAAGCTTTTGAATTTCATCTCAAAGAGGTGACCATGGAAAAATCTTCATAGCTCTCTCTCTAAGCATCGGATTGGAATGCTGTAAAAAGTGGCCACAAGTACATGGACTGTACTTTGCTGTCTATCAATTTCAGAGCCAAAAGAGGAAACAATGACAAGTGGCAAGTCGTACAAGTTCTATTAAAATTGGACAACTAGGTCCAAACTTCGGGTTGTGCTGCTCAGATGACGATCCCAATATTTTTATTGGATTCCTCTTTCGGAGAGGTGTAAGATTGATCTAAAGATCATCTTGATCGAATGAGCAGAACATGTACTTTGAAGTTATTCCACTTATGTGCTAGTCAGCCTGGAATAAAATATTGACTTAAATGTCTTAAAGGACGTGTCACACATCCCCAAAGATTCCTATATATTGGAGAGACTTAGAGTTTATTTGACACACATTGGTGTGGAGGAATTCTCTCTCTCTGGATAGCATTGGAGCTGCATATCTATGGAATGTTCTTTGTTTGGGTTGTTCTGGGGTGATGTGTGACACACTTGGCTAAATGACCTATTGGAGACTTTGTTGGTAGAAGCATCCTGCTGATCACCGTAACGCCACCATTCATTATCTCTGTTTTGGCTTGTCTTCCATCGATCTATTTGTATGTTCTATCTGCTTCAATATTGTGTTCCCTAATCTGAAATGGCATAGAACATGTTCTAAAATTAACATGGTATCAGAGCTTGAGGGGAAGACAATGTCCATATTTGTGTCAAAGGAATTTCTCCTGTGCCCTAGACTTTGGAGCTTTGTTTGGGTCTATTGACTACCATAATAAAGGCCAAACGCTGCACTGTTTGTGCACCATTTTTTGGAGGACCGAAGGCTCTAGGCTGCTGTGTGCTAGGCCTGCATAAGAACAAAATTAGAAGCCTCTCTAAAAGCCCCAAGCCTTGAGGCTTTACTAAAGGCTGCCGCATTCCTCACACCTCATTTATCAGGCAGCAGGGCGGCCTGTTAACAAATAAGAGATTTACGGAGAACCCATCCACATAAATACCCATACGAGCTGTGTCTTCTGCGACAGCAAAGTGTATGTTTATTGTGATTCAGCATACTGGTGTCGTGGTTCCATTCGTTGCTCATTTCTGTTGGTGTCGTGGTTCCTGCGGTGAATTTTTGGGTTTCCCGTCAAAGGATTCACTCGATTGACTGTCTGATCTCCGTCTTCTGTCAGAAGTACACACACTGCTAATATTATTAGTAGATTTGGTCCGCATGCAAAGAACATCAAACCGGGTTTTAAAATTTGAGGTTTCGTCGCTTGACATTTACAGCAGTGAATCGAATTGTGATTTTTTATATGATTTTCCGGAAATTGAGCTGTGAATGAGTGTGGATAAGTTTCACGTGATTCTGTTTTACAAGCAGTGACTCGGGCTCTAGATTTTGAGAAATTGTGGATTAGGGTTCACGACAGTGGATCGGATTGGCAATAATTTATGATGTTCTGCGTATTATCCGTCAAGCCAACATCGTGGCCGACAATGGCTCCTCGACGGTCGTGGTCGTTGCCAGGGCATGGTCGTGTATAGACTTCGGAAAGGTCGTCGAAGTTTTTTTTCTCCTTTAGCTGTTGACGCTGTTTTGAACGATGTGGACCATGCGAAGCCCAATATCGTAAAATTAAGAAAGCCGCAATCAGAATTAAGTTCGCTGTTATTAAATGCATCCTCATCTTCGTCTGATATTTTGAAGTCACGCCGGGCTGTGGAATTTTTTTACATAACATGCTTCCCATTTCTGCTCCCGAAATCGATCCATTGTTGTCTCTCAGGACAAGAATCATGTCGACGATGAAGGCTGAGTAAGAGAAAAGCTGAGGCGAAAACATAAAGCACTTACAGGCGGCATTGTTGTCGACAAATGTCGGAAGCCTGTCATCGTTGCCACCCTCGGGGCCTGTATACGGGTTGCTGTATTACAGAAATTGCCCTGATTGATCGGTGACAGCAACACCAAGGACCTGTCTTTGACGGGTAGAAGGATCGTCGCCCTAGAAGCCTAGCATATGGGGCTTATCCGAAAGAAGAAAAAAAAATGCATCCGCATCTGTACTCGGAAAGGACTACAGATTCTAAAGTAGCATGGATGAATGCAAAGAGATACCCAAACAGATTACTCCTAGACATGTATTTACCCTATCCAATAGCTAATTGAAAATGTATCATAAACGATTGCAGAATCCACATAAGCTTGTTCAAAAGACGAGACCGTGAGCCAGTACGCTACAAGCCCTGGAATTGACATGTACATGATGAGACATTGGTCTGGAAGCTACAACCGAGTTGTGTAGTGAAATAATCGACATCACACAACCTAATTCTCCGGGAATTCTTAAAGAAGAAGTGAATCCAGGTCGGAAGCTTGCGATGTCGTTTGCTAATATATTTCTGCGGGAAGTCAGAAGAGGAGGTCTGCCAGTTGACGTTACAAAGGGACCACTGCCTACAGATTTGAATAAGTTTCCAACTGAACTAAGTGCGGATCTCGAAGATCTCAACAATGTTCCGTAACGAGACGTCATGCTTCTACTACTGTTGCAAATGGAATGAAGAGATTTACCAAAGTACGCATATCTTTTTCAAGATCAAGATCCTTCAATAGCAGTAATTTCAGTAGCAAACCAACTGGACTGCTAGCATGAAATCGAGTCCTTTCAATTCAAAAAGGACGTATTTTTATTGCCTTCTCTGTGTCATATTGAACTCTTTGGCATTCCAATGAGATTGCTTCGACAGCAAGATCTCTGTGCCTAAGTCAAACACCCGGTTCTATGAAGTCCGATCTCGTTGTTTGAACGCTGTAAGTTGCAAAGATTCATGTTGGAATTTATATCTAGAGATCTGGAAAAGCAACAGTGAAGAGACCGATAGCCAGCCTCAATAAGGTCCCATATTTTGCGTTAATAATTGTGATTTTTTTTTGGAAGCACTTCGACAATGATTTTTTTTTTATTTGTGCTAAAGCCGGTAGAAGCTCTATTCTAGTAGTATTGTCGGTCTTCAACAACCTTTACAAATAACAGATCAGTTAAACACTTACTGCAGGAAACATGTTGGACTGACGGGCTTTAAGTGTCACTGTGAGGATAATTTTTTTTCTCTCTCCACCGTTATTTTGAAACATAGTTGTTGAGCACTATGATTAGAAGAGCCAAGAGGGCAGGTGTGTGCGGGTCACCTTGAAGAGGACAAATCAAGCTAAGGTATGTTCATAGGCGATAAACAACAGTGATTGATGTGCACTTATGACTATGATATATCTGTGTAACAGAAAGGCATCATATAAAGTATAACCATGGTGAAGAATATGGTGATGGATACGATAAAATTATGGCCACATCGTAATCAACGATATGACGGTTCTGTAGCTGCAACTTGAGGAGCTGAATCTGTCATTCTATGTCACTGTCATTATGACAGTGACATAGACAGTCATCCATGTTTATGGAATTCATATTAGCGCCTTCTGTCACGTTGTTGGAGTCTTGATCAGCAAAACCTGTGAAATTTTTATCAAATATTGTATATCATATATGCATGATAGCTATATGACAGTATATGGCTATGAGTGTTGACAACTTTGACTGTGGGAGAGTAAGACCTCTTTCCAAGTTGGTGTCTGGATGCCCTCATTTAAAACAAATTTCTTCTCTCTGGAGAGAAGCTGGCATTAAGAGGGAGAATATATCTATATATGCTCCTGAGCGGATACCATTGCTAAACGGAAGAAGATCCTCATGGCTTAGAGAAATATGGCTTCAGAGGGGGAAATTCCGGAGGAAAACCAAGAAGCCATATAAATACCAGGGTATCTAGCAGCCATGAGTACAATATGAGCCTAGATCATGTGAAGAAGTTGTAAAGTATCTAAATCTGCAAGGATGCGAGGATGCGAGGGTGATGGTTCGTAGACCACAGATCAAAGATGTTGTCACCTTAATAGAAAATCAAGCATGGATCTGATGGAAGTACTGAAAATTTCAAGGCAAGATTCGATGACACTCTTGCACCTGTGGCCCGATATACCACGATTCGATCAATCATAGCCTTTGCTACTGCGAAAGGATGGAGTCTTCATCAGATAGATGAAAAGACCATATTTCTTCCTGATGCGATAAAGGAAGAGGTGTATGTTGAGAAACCTCTGGGGTTCGAAGTCCAGGTTAGGGACACCCATGTCTGTAGGTTGAAGAAAGCCCTCTATGGGATGAAGCAAACACCCAGAGCTTGGTACGAGAGGATAGATAGCTACCTAATGAAGCTGGGCTTCACTCGTAGTAATGTTGATCCAAACCTTTACTTCAAGGTTGATAGAGAGATTCCTCTCATTTTGGTGCTGTATGAGGACGACCTCTTCCTGACAGGTGTTGACCCTCTCTTTCATCAGTGCAAGAGGGAGCTCGCTGTTGAGAGCGAAATGAAGGACCTAGGACTAATATACTACTTCTTAGGCCTGAAGGTATGGCAGAGACCTGGCGAGATTTTCCTTTCTCAAGGAAAATACATTGTGAAGCCTCTGGAAAGATTTAGCATGGTGGACTACAAGTTCGTGTCAACGCCAATGGAACTCAACTTCAAGAAGTTGAGTGTCAGCACTGCTAGGCCCGTATTTTCAAATCCTACTAAGTATCGTCAACTCGTAGGGGCCCTGATTTTCTTAGTGAACACCCGTCCTGTAGAAATTTCCTGTTTCCCACCCCAGTTTTCAGTTTCACCTTATTTCTCCTTTTAGTTAAATGCCCTTTGCCATATCCTTACATTCAATAACAGAAAAATATTTTTTTGCTGAAAACACAAATTCTGGAAAATTTACAGAATGCTGGAAAATGCAGAAATAAAAATCAGCAAGCTTAAAACAGCCATTCAACACATTTAAACACTGATATTTTTGGTCAACATGACCCTGGAAAAACCCCCTACAACTCTTGGGGAAAACCAGTTTGAAAGCTCCTTCTTATTTCTGGAAAATGCTTTTACAGAGAGGTGAAATATACATGAAAAATTCCAGCAAATTAATTACAGACTTATCTGGTTTTCCGTGCTTGCCTCCGCCTTGAAAAACGTGCTAGAACAACAAAATACTCAAAACAGAAATTTATTACAGCAAACTACCTTTCTCGAAAACTGTGCTCGCTGCCTCGAAAAGTGTGCCCAACAACCTTGGAAATCGAGCCCTTTGTTTCTATACTTTTCTTTGAAAACCATGCTACCTTTCTCCTCGAAAAACATGCCACAAAATAGCTGTACGGACTGTTGTCTCGGTTTTCGTGTTGTTGTACGCCCTTGCTGTCTCGATTTTCGTGCTGCCTCTTGCTGCCTCGAAAACCATGCCTTCCTTGCTGTTGTACGGATTTGCTGAGTTTGCCTCTCCTTCACCTTCTCAAGCTCTCTTCAGAAAAAAAGTCTCCAGCCCTCCTTCTTCTCCTCTCTCAATCTGCTCCTGAAAGAATGAATGACCTTTTCCCTCATTTTCCTCCTTTAACCTAACCCTAAGTGACTTTTGGGGAATCCCTAAATCCAATGGCTGAAATAGATTGAGATCTAGGGCTGAGATTAAATGCTCATTTAAATCTCACTTTCTATTTCTTAATTCACCCCACTTTAATAAAGACCCACTTAGTCATTTATTTCCAAAGTCACTTTTCCTTTCTAATTTTACATTGACTTTATTAAAGTCACTTTAAAATTAGACTTTAGTAACTTTATCACTTAAAGTCACTTTTAAATTAGATTTGACTTTATAAAATTATAAAGTCATTTTAGGAGAAAAATTAAATTCTTTTGGACACTTTTCCCTAGGCCAAAGATCAAAGCCTTAGGGAACCACCTGTCCTCCGGTACCAAATTTCAACACTCCCTCTTACCGAGGAAGGTGTTCCTCACCACACCCATCTTGTCTCTGAAGTAGACATGCTTTCCCCGTGGTAAGGCTTTGGTAAGAATATCTGCAACCTGCTCATCAGTGGGAATATACTCAAGCTTCACAGCTCCCTTCTGAACATAGTCTCTGATGAAATGATATTTGATCCCGATATGCTTTGACCTGTCATGAAATACTGGATTCTGCGTGAGTTTAATGCAACTCTGATTATCACAGTAAATCACTGAAGGTCTCAACGGCTGACCAAATAAGCCAAACAACATCTTGCGAAGCCAGATGGCCTCACAACTAGCTAGACTGGCTGCCATATACTCTGCTTCCGCTGAACTCAATGCTACTGACTGCTGCTTTCGGCTGAACCATGACACAACTGCCGAACCCAACCCAAAACAGCACCCTGAAGTGCTCTTCCTATCAGAAGCACAACCTGCCCAATCAAAATCAGTGTAACCTGCCAATCTCACTCCATCCCCCTGCCTGTAGTCCAGACCATAATCCACTGTCCCCTGCAAGTACCGCAAAATGTGTTTTGCAGCCACCTAGTGAACCTTCCTAGGCTCACATAAACTGACTCATCGTGTTGACTGCAAAACAAATATCTGGCCTAGTGTTGACCAAATACATCAAGGAACCAATCAGCTGTCTGTACAATGTGGGATCCACCAACTCGGAATCCGAAGCATGAAGCTTCTTCCAGTTGGTGATCATCGATGTCGACATGGGTTTACAATCCTCCATGTGGAATCTGCCAAGGATATCCACAATATACTTCCCCTGCCCCAGGAAGAAATGCCCCTCCTCCTGCCACACCTCCAAACCCAAAAAGTAATGCATCAAGCCGATGTCCTTCATCTCAAACTCCGCCGCAAGATCTCTCTTGCAGTGCTCTATGAGTCTCTCTGCACCTGTAATGACCAAGTCATCCACATACAGCACCAGAATGAGAGGCTCCTCACCTATCACAATATAGTAAAGGTTCGGATCTGCCTCACTCTTTGTGAAACCCATCTTCTGCAAGTAAGTATTTATCCTGGAGTACCAAGCTCTGGGAGCTTGCTTCAGGCCATAAAGGGCCTTCTTCAGTCTGCACACATGGGACTCCTTCCCATGCACCTCAAAGCCCTGTGGCTGCTCAATGTACACCTCCTCCTGTATGAAGCCATTGAGAAATGCGGTCTTCACATCCATCTGGTGGATCTTCCAACCCATCTCTGCTGCTATCGATATAATCGAGCGGATCGAAGTATATCGAGCCACGGGAGCGAAGGTCTCCTCATAATCAACTCCCTCTACCTGGGAGAACCCTCTAGCCACAAACCTTTCTTTGAATTTCTCAATGTTGCCATCTGTAGCATGCTTTACCTTGTAAAGCCATCTGGAAGTAACCACGGATTTGCCCTCAAGCCTCGGCACCACCTCCCAAACATCATTCTTCATGATAGAAGAATACTCCTCTTGCATGGCCTCTCTCCAGACCTGCTGGCTAGCTGCCTCCTCATAGCTAGAAGGCTCAGAGTCAAGGATGCTAGTAGCCATTGCCATATAGCTACAAAACCTCTCAGGTGGTCTGCTCTCTCTAACCGGCCTCTTAGGCCCAGCAACAGATGTGGCCTCTCTCAAGGTGTCCTGAAGCCACTTGGGCTTCCTCTTCCCTGAGCACACTTCTCCCATTGGAGAATGAAACTCCTCCTCCTCATCATCATCAGGAGCCTGAACTCCTGACTATCTGTTTGTTGTCCTCCTGCCTGCACCTGAACCTGTAGAAGCTGAGGTACCGTGTGAACTGTCCATCAGTGGACTCCCTAGTGAACTACTCTATGGACTGCTCTGCATGCTGCCCGAAGCACCACCCCTCTGACTCTGTGAGCCACTGCTCACTGACGGACCTGACATAGTCATAGATGTACCTCCGGATCCTCCTGATCCCTGCCCACTGGATCCCTGTGACTGACTCAGTTGCTGCTAAGGGTCTAGCTGATCCAGATACTCTAACTCTCGTGACCTCCTAAAAGCCCTATCCTCCTCGAACTTCACATCCCGCCTGACAACAACTTTCCTCTGTGCAGGAATGTAAATCCGAAAGGCCTTTGAGGTCTCACTGTAGCCCACAAAGATACCCTTCTCTGCGGTGGGCTCTAGTTTGGTCCTCTTCTCCTTGGGTATGTAGGAGTATGTGATACACCCAAAGATATGAAGATGACCAATATCAGGCTTCTTCCCAGAAAAAGCCTCCTCCGGAGTCATGTGCCCCAAGGCACGATGCGGACTCCTGTTCTGCAAGTAAACAGCTGTGTTGCAGGCCTCTGCCCACAAAAACAATGGCAACCCCTGATCATGTAACATGGCTTTGGCGGCCCCTCCGATGGATCTGTTCTTCCTCTCCGCAACCCCGTTCTGCTGGGGGTTGTAAGGAACAGTGAGCTCCCTCCTAATGCCTGCCTCCGCACAATAGTCAACAAACTCTCCAAGGGTGTACTCTCCTCCATTGTCCGACCTTAGGGACTTGATCTTCCGACCTGTCTGTGTCTCCACAAGAGCTCTGAACTCCTGAAACCACTTGAAGACCTCACTCTTGGTCTTCAAGAAATAAATCCAAGTCCTCCTAGAGTGGTCATCAATGCATAAAACATAGTACTCATATCCACTCAAGGAAACATGAGACATCCGACCGCTCACATCGGAATAAATCAAATCAAGTATCCCAGTTGCTCTGTTGTCACTGCTGGGAAAAGGGGATTTGGCAAACTTGCCCATCGCACATCCTCTGCAAGTATCAAAGTGATCAGTACTGAAATCTGGCACACCTGTAGTGATCTCCCGCAAAGTCCTCAAGGCTCCATGATACATGTGCCCCATCCTGCAGTGCCAAATCTCACACTGCTCAGAACTGCTAGCTCTGCTGTCGGTACTACTGCTCAATGCCAAAAGGGACTGAAATGCAAACTTGTACACCTTTGCATGGCGTACACCTATCACTCTAGCTGAATCAGCTGGAGTGCCCCTGGGATACATCAACACCTGTCCTCCCCTGAATAGTATCTCATATCCTCTGTCCTCCAAAGCTGAGACGGATATGAGGTTCTTCCTCATCCCTGGCACATAAAGAACATCTGACACCTTCCAGGGAGGTTTGGACTCCCTCTGAAATGTCAATGTTCCCACACCGACTGCTCTAACAACTTTGTCATCACCGAGTACTACCTCTACATCAGTGCCACTCTCTGAAAGCTCTGAGAAGTACTCACGGACTCCTGTCATGTGACGTGAAGCCCCACTGTCCACATACCAGATACCCGAAGATGCTCCGCTGATCGAGGGAAATGCATGCTCCCTCTGAACCTCTATGGCAGATAATCCTGCACTAGAAGACTCACACGCAATGAACCCAAACTCCCGGTCAAAGCGATCTGCAAAGTCCTCAACCTCTGCTGAAGCTGCCATGCTCTGGTTCTTTCCCTTCTTCTTCTTCTTCTCCGGACACACAACTGCATAGTGTCCCATCTTCTGACAATTCCAACACTTCACCTTGGAATAGTCCTTCTGTGTGTTACCCTGTTTACCTTTACCTTTACCTTTGCCCCCACCATTACTTGTGGAAGCCTGTTTCTTCCCTTTGCCTTTCTTGCCTCCTGCCAACAGTGCTACATCCTCATCCTGCTCAACTGGCTTGGCTGCCCCAAGCTGAACTTTCCTAATCTCTGTCTGAATGCAATCATCCCAAAACCTCTCCCATGTGGGAAGGGTCTCACGTGCACAAACCCCATCAGCAAAGTTCATCCATGAACTGGGGAGGCCATTCACTGCAATCCGCACCAACTCAGTGGGTGGAATGACCTCTCCAATCGCTGCCAACTCATCTCTCACATTAGTAATCTTTATGAGATATCCAGCTGCACTATCAGTCTTACCCATCTTAATGGTTTTCAGCTTTTCCTTCAGGACCATTTTCGGTTCTCATTGGTACTTTGGTAGAGATTGGACAATGTTGTCCACATCTCATGAGCATTTCTCTTTCCTCTCACATGAGGAATGTAATGGTCTTTGACTCAGTCTAGAATCAGTCTCTTACCCTTGTTGTTCTTTTTATTATATGCTGCCAACTGAAAAGCATCAGTAGGCACATTAACAGGCTGCTGTTGGGTATGAACCATGATATCCCAGACTTCTGCCTCCTCAAAGATACTCTGCATTCTCTCCTTCCAAACGCTGTAATTGGTATGCCCATCCAACCTATCCTCCACCCTCAATCCCAATGACATCCTGTTGTCCTAAAACTGAAAAATAGCACTGCTGTAGCAAAGATAAAAAATTATGTTTGTGAAAAAATCAGCTTGTTGGAATTTTCTGAGTGAAAAAATCAGCAGGCTGTATTTTTCTCCTTGCTGTCCCAAACTGCACTTTCAACACTCAAGCTCTGATACCATGTAGAAATTTCCTGTTTCCCACCCCGGTTTTCAGTTTCACCTTATTTCTCCTTTTAGTTAAATGTCATTTCCCATATCCTTACATTCAACAATAGAAAAATATTTTTTGCTGAAAACACAAATTCTGGAAAATTTACAGAATGCTAGAAAATGCAGAAATAAAAATCAGCAAGCTTAAAACAGTCATTCAACACATTTAAACACTGATATTTTTGGTCAACATGACCCTGGAAAAACCCCCTACAACTGTTGGGGAAAACTAGTTTGAAAGCTCCTTCTTATTTCTGGAAAATGCTTTTACAGAGAGGTGAAATATACAGGAAAAATTCCAGCAAATTAATTACAGACTTATCTGGTTTTCCGTGCTTGCCTCCGCCTTGGAAAACGTGTCAGAACAGCAAAATACTCAAAACAGAAATTTATTACAGCAAATTGCCTTTCTCGAAAACTGTGTTGGCTGCCTCGAAAAGTGTGCCCAGCAACCTTGGAAATTGAGCCCTTTGTTGCTGTACTTTTCCTCGAAAACCATGCTACCTTTCTCCTTGAAAAACGTGCCACAAAATAGTTGTACGGACTGTTGTTTCGATTTTCGTGCTGCTGTACGGCCTTGCTGTCTCGGTTTTCGTGCTGCCTCTTGCTGCCTTGAAAACCGTGTCCTCCTTGCTGCTGTACGGATTTGCTGAGTTTGCTTCTCCTTCACCTTCTCAAGCTCTCTTCAGAAAAAAGTCTCTAGCTCTCCTTCTTCTCCTCTCTCAATCTGCTCATGAAAGAATGAATGACCTTTTCCCTCATTTTCCTCCTTTAACCTCACCCTAAGTGACTTTTGGGGAATCCCTAAATCCAATGGCTGAAATAGATTGAGATCTAAGGCTGAGATTAAATGCTCATTTAAATCTCACTTTCTATTTTTTAATTCACCCCACTTTAATAAAGACCCACTTAGTCATTTATTTCCAAAGTCATTTTTCCTTTCTAATTTTACATTGACTTTATTAAAGTCGCTTTAAAATTAGACTTTAGTAACTTTATCACTTAAAATCACTTTTAAAATAGATTTCACTTTATAAAAATTATAAAGTCACTTTAGGAGAAAAATTAAATTCTTTTGGACACTTTTCCCTAGGCCAAAGATCAAAGCCTTAGGGAACCACCTGTCCTCCGGTAACCAAATTTCAACACGTCCAAATATATGTTTTGTAGTGAACACTTTGAGTCAACAGATGGTTGAGCCTCATCACTTTCACTGGGTTGGTGCCAAGAATCCTCTGAGATAATCTTCGGGGCACGATAAACCATGGGCTAAGATACACTGCCGGGAGCGTGACAATCCTTGGATATACTGATGCCGATTGGCCTAGCAGTGTGGTGGATCGTAAGAGCACATTGGGATGTTGTTTCAATCTTGGGTCTACTTCGATCTCATGGATGAGCAGGAAGCAGAAGTCGGTGGCTTTGAGCACCGCTGAGGCCGAATACATTGCAGCAAGTATGGCCTGTTGTGAAGCAGTCTGGTTGTGAAAGCGCTTCAATGAGTTGTTCGAGCATGTGCTAGATACCACGATGATACTCTGTGATAATCAGAGTGGGATTCGCTTGACCGAGAATCTTGTGTTCCACGACCGATCCAAGCATATTGATATCAGGTACCATTTCATCCGGGATATGGTACAGCGAGGCGACGTAAGGCTCGATCATATAGGAACTGATGAGCAGGTCGCGGATATTCTCACTAAGCCCCTGGGGAAGTTCAAGTTCCTAACCTTCCGTGAGAGACTTGGTATCGTGGAATGACCCTATGATGTGGGTCCTATTGGACGATGAGCTCGAGGAGCTCGGGGGGGCTTTGGGGACAACTTCTCGGAGCTATGAGCAACCACAAGGCTAGGCTTGCCAAACCTTGTTGGTGTGCTTGGACCCCACCGTTGTGATTATTGAGTTGGTTCCCCTCTCATTATCTGTGCCCCGTATGCATCCTACCCATTGAGTTCAGGGCTCATGCGAAGTACCTCTCATTTGGCCAACGAGGTGGGAAAAGCTAGAGACTAGTAGCAAAGACTGATGGACGCATCAAAGATTGCCATACTCTCTATCTAGGATGGCACGGTCAACCACTTGATCTGGGATCAAGTCTTGTGAGGTCTCGGAGCTCCGCCTGACTTCGGGTCAGATGAACCAACTTCAGGTTGGTTGGAGACTCTTTGTGAGTCCGATAGAGGTTTTGACTTCTGGGCTGAATCTGTCAGACGGGAATGATGTCTTTGTGACTTACCCATTTGTTGATCAGTGGTTGTCATTGATGTCAACCCAAGCAGCACCAAGGGCTAACCCAATATTGCATGGGAATTTTGACCTACCAAATTAATATATTCTGGGTCAATAATTCTTTTGATGGTTTCTACTTGTCGAGATGTTTCCGTTGATATATGGCAAGCCATGTAATTCTTCACGGTTTGAGAGATATTCATGTTTGAAGTTTGTACCCCAAGTTAGTGGGCTAAAACCCCATGGGATTGGGGCATGGATCATTGAAAAGTCATAATTAATATTTTTTAAGCTCCTAAAATCCCTCCCACGTTCACTTGTTGAAGCCCCTCTCAACTTAAGCATTCATATAAATTGTGATCTTCATTTCCTCCGTAGGCAAGGGATTTCGCTATCTGAAACAAGTCATCTTGGCATTTTCGCTCTAACTTTTTTTCTACGAAGGTTCAGATGCTGAAATTTTTATGAGGCGAAGCCAAAACCCTTAGGAAGTTGCAGTAAAAATTTCAGATCAAGGTGCACAATATTTTTGGAGATATGATCTGTGGAAGTCAGGGTTTTTGCAGGCTCCTGAAATTCATCTCAAAGAAGTGACCTTGGTAAAATCGTCATTACTCTCTCTCTGAGTATCGGATTGGAATTCCGTCAAAAGTGGCAGATAGTGCACAATCAGTACTTTTCTCTTTATCAATTTCAGAGCCAAATGAAGAAATAGTGACACGTGGCATGCTGTACAAGTGCGGTCTGCTGAAACAGTCCATAATTAGGGCATTGTGAGAGATTGGACATAACTCTCTCTTGAAGAATCCAAATTGGATCAGACCTGTGGCATTGGAAAGAAGACTCAGAGGACTACTACAGGACCGAAAATCAGATATTGAGGATTTGAAATAACAGAGATACACCAGATTCAATATCGAGCTCCTAGAAGGCAAGAAAAAGCTACATCATGTGTTGTCAAGGGTTTCAAAGGACCAGACTTTCTACGGCAGCAAAGCAAAGCAAAGTGCAGCAGAGGGTAGCATGACAAGAGCAGCAACCAAGGTGCATAACAACAACAAGAAGTTCATCATATGAAGTCTTCAAGTGGGCAGCACTGCATACAATCAGTGTAAAGGTATCATTGTACTTAGTCATTGTAAATACATTATTGTACAAATTGTACTAGTATCTATCTACCAAGGGTTGAAGAGGCAGTGTTGGGAGGTCTAGAATCATCATTAGGTGGTTGTGTCAAAGTTGGGGTTATGGTCTAGTATATCTTCTTCTTCTACATCATTCTATATCATTGTAAAGTGGACCATTTTCCTTGGTACGAGAGTCCATTCTTCTTTTATTCTTCTATGGGGTGGTAGGGTGGTGCTAGGGTGAGTTGTAGCTCATTGGGTGTTGGGGCATCCGTTCAGTTGACTACTGAAGAATCTCGGGCGTTGGAGCGTCCATCCAGTGGGAGCTGGAGAAGAATGCTTTTCTAGATTTTAGGAAGTTGGAGCTTTATTTTCAATTGGAGTTGAAAAGAATTATTAGAAAAGAATTAGGTGGTTTTTGTCCCGGAGTGGGTTTCCACCTTAAAAATTGTGTGCATTTGTGTTCCTCTTGTTTGCTGCTATCATTGTACAAACACTGATAATAATTGAAGATTAACTAATGCTCTAATTGAAAGGAATACTGATTCACCCCCCCCCCTCGATGTTTAACACCATTTACATTAAAGAAATAAAGAGCCGACCAAAAAAAGTTCTGGGGATGAAGCTCTACGATGTTTGGATTGCACTTGTGGACGGAGTTCTCCCTAGTTGAGAGGGAGTGTTAAAATTGGACAACTAGGTCCAAACTCGGGGTTGTGCTGCTCAGATGACGATCGCAATATTTTTATTGGATTCCTCTTTCGGAGAGGTGTAAGATTGATCTAAAGATCATCTTGATCGGATGAGCAGAACATGTACTTTGAATTTATTCCACTTATGTGTTAGGTCGGCCTGGAATAAAATATTGACTTAAATGTCTTAAAGGACGTGTCACACACCCCCAAAGATTCCTATATATTGGAGAGACTTAGAGTTCATTTGACACACATTGGTGTGGAGGAATTCTCTCTCTCTGGATAGCATTGGAGCTGCATATCTATGGAATGTTCTTTGTTTGGGTTGTTCTGGGGTGATGTGTGACACGCTTGGCTGAATGACCTATTGGAGACTTTGCTGGTAGAAGCATCCTGCTGATCGCTGTAACGCCACCATTCATTATCTCTGTTTTGGCTTGTCTTCTATCGATCTATTAGTATGTTCTATCTTCTTCAGTATTGTGCCCTAATCTGAAATGGCATAGAACATATGCTGAAATTAACAAGTTCTCTCTACTGAACTAGTCCATAATTGGGTCATTGTGGGAGATTAGACATAACTTTGTCTTGAAGAATCCAAATCAGATTAGACCTGTGGCATTTGAAAGAAGCTTTAGAGGGCTACTATAGGGATGAGTTTCAAATATTGAGGATCCGCAATTATAGAGATAATTCAATTTCAATATCGAGTTCCTCAAAAGCAAGTAAAAGGAGTTTTTTTTTCTTTCTTTCTTTCTTTCTTTCTGTATTGCATAAGTCTTGTTTGAAGAAGAATCAAGTTGAATTGATTCCAAGGGCAGATTGTAGAATGGATATCATTATTGGATTCTAAAATGGCCCCTAAATAGAATTCAACACCCATTAAGCCTTTAGAAGGCTCTAATATGACTCATGAAGGCGAAGAATGGCAACATGACATATCAAAATTACAAGACCAAGTGCAACAAATTTCGCTCTCGCAAAGAGCAAAAAAAAATGAAATGGAACTTTTGAAGAAAGGCATGGAAACTAAGAAGGATGGTTTGAAGAAAGGTGTGGAAGCTAAGATGAATGGTTTGGAAGCTAAGATGAATGGTATAGAAGTGGGCATGGAAGCTAAGATTGATGAAAAAATGAAAGACAACATGGAAAACATGAAGAATGATCTAAAAGTAGACATAGAAGGTTTGGCAAAGTTGATACAAGAAATTTTTCCTAATGGTGAAAATATAGTAGAGGAAACTCATGATGAGAACAAAATAAATGTTAATCGTGATTTCATAAACTCTAATGTTGGAGGAAAGAACCACCATATTCCAAAAATGGATATGAGGAAGTTTGATGGAAAGGATCCTGTAACATGGATACTACAGATGGAGCAATATTTTGATCTCCATAATGTGCAAAACACACAAAAGGTACGCATTGCAACTTTACATTTAGAACAAAATACATTTGTATGGTATCGATGGCTTTGCTCCCGTAAAAAAATTGTCACTTGATCAATTTTTACGGAGGAAATGATAGCACATTATGAGGATACAAAGAGAAACACCTTCTTTAGCCAATTGATAAATCTCAAACAAAAGGGTTTAGTGGGGGAGCACATTGAGGACTTCCTAAAATTGAATATAAGGGTAACTGATATTCTAAAGGAACAGGATTGATCTCTTCATAGGTACTTTAAAGGATAACATCCAACATGAAGTTCACGTTTTGGAACCTGATTCATTGGAGAAGGCATTCAGGTTGGCAAGAAAAATTGAATGTAAAATTATGGCGACAAGGAAGCTTACCACTCACTTCTATAAAGAGGGAAGTGTTGCTACTCCTAGATTTCCACAACCTACAAGGTTGACACCACAACAATTGGAAGAAAAAAGAGCAAAAGGGCTTTGCTACGGTTGTGATAGCAAATACACTAAAGGTCATAAGTGTGCTGAGAAGAAATTATTTTACATAGATTGTGAAGAGGAAGAAGAAAATGAATAAGAATCTTCAAAAGAAGAGGGTATACACCACGAACCAACCCTAGAAGAGGAAGAAATGAGTCCGACCATATCGTTTAATGCATTGGCAGGAATTACCACTCCTCAAACTCTCAAGATAGAAGGACATATCAAGAAGAAAAAGGTAATAGTGTTGATTGATTCGGGTAGTACCCATAATTTTATTCATTCTAAGGTAGCCAAGGAATTGAATTGTTTCCTATACCCAGCACCAGAATGTCAAGTGATGGTTGCAAATGGAGGAACTATAAATTGCTCTGGAAAATGCCATAATATCAAGCTAACCATGGGGAATATGTATTGACTAGTCCAATGCTTTCCATTCCTATGGGAGGTGCTGATGTTGTACTAGGAGTACAATGGTTACAATCTTTGGGGACGGTAGCTTTTAATTTTCAGGAACTTTTCTTGAAATTTTTTTCAGAAGGAAAGGAAGTTGAATTACGGGGTATTGCGGGGAAGCCAGGAAGGATAATAAGCTCTAATGTCATGACAAAGCTTCTAAAGAAAGAACAGCGAAGCGTAATTGCACAATTATGCTCACTAGAAGTTCCAACATCAAAATCATCTATTTCTGCAGATCTCCAACAAGTCTTGGACAATCATTCCAAGGTGTTTGAAACTCCCAAAGGACTCCCACCTATTCGTGATCATGATCGTGCTATTCATTTGATTCCAGGAAGTGTTCCTCCAAACATCAGGCCTTATAGATATCCTTATGTCCAAAAGAGCGAAATTGAACGTATGGTTGCAGAAATGTTAGAGGCTGGTATAATTCATCCTAGTCAAAGTTCTTTCTCTGCTCCTGTAGTATTGGTAGACAAGAAGGATGGATCACGGTGCATGTGTTTGGATTATAGGGAGCTCAATAAGCTCACCATTAAAGATAAATTTCACATTCCTGTGATTGATGAATTATTGGATGAATTACATGGAGCAATTTATTTTACCAAGTTGGATCTTTGTTCAGAATATCATCAAATTAAAATGAAGACTGAAGATATTCCGAAAACAGCATTTCAAACTCATGAGGGTCATTATGAATTTTTGGTCATGCCTTTTGGCCTTACCAATGCACCTTCTACATTTCAAGGGTTGATGAATTCCATTTTCAAACCCACCCTTAGAAAACTTGTACTAGTATTTTTTGATAATATACTAATCTACAGCAGGTCTTGGAAGGATCATGTTGACAGGGTGCTCAAACTATTGCAAGAGAAACAATTATATGCAAAAACATCCAAATGTTTCTTTGGAGTATAAGAGGTGGAAAATCTGAGTCATATTGTATCTCATGAGAGTGTTAAGGTAGACCCTAACAAAATTAAAGCCATTAAGGAATGGAAAGTCCCCACAACCATAAAGCAGTTGCGAGGATTTCTCAGGTTAACAGGGTATTATCGCAAGTTTGTTAAGAATTGTGGGAGAATAGGAGCACCTCTAACAACATTATTGAAGAAAGATGCATTTTCATGGACTCCTGAAGCAACTAAGGCCTTTGAACATCTTAAAGAAGCAATGTGCATAGCACCAGTCTTAGCTATACTAGATTTCAAAAAAACCTTTATTGTGGAATGTGATGCCTCAGGGAATGGAATTGGTGTTGTTTTAATGCAAGAAGGAAGACCCATTGCTTTTGAAAGTTGTCCAATCAAAGGAAAGTATTTACGAGAAGGAAATGTTAGCAATACTGCATGCACTGAAGAAATGGCGAACTTACCTAATGGGAAGACACTTCAAGGTAAAAATTGATCATGATATTCTTAAACACTTTTTGGAACAAAGACTATATTCAGAAGAGCAACAAAAATGGGTCACAAAGATGTTGGGTTATGACTTTGAAATAATCTACAAAAAAGGGAAGCTAAATGTTGTTGCAGATGCACTCTCAAGAAAGAATAAAGAGGTGGAAGCATTGCTTTGTGCCATTTCTATTATCCAACCAGATTGGATAACCGAAGCAAGAGATGAATGGAAGAAGGACAAAGATGTATGGACACTCATTCAAAAGTTGCAGCAAGATCCTAGTACATCTGATACATTTAGTTGGAAAAATGATTCCTTGTGGTACAAAGATCACTTATATCTTTGTAAGAATTCCCAACTAAAACAAAAGATTCTTTTGGAATTGCACACTTCTCCTTTAGGAGGACACTCGGGATTTTTAAAAACTTACCACAGGGTGAAGAAAGAATATTTGGGATGGCCTTAAATCTAATATTGAAAATTTTGTGGCGGAATGTTTGGTTTGCCAGCAGAATAAAGTTGAGACAATTAAGACCCTCGGTCTTCTGCAACCTTTATCCATTCCAAGTCAACATTGGGAGGAGATTTCAATGGATTTTATCACAGGTTTACCTAGGTCCGAAGGAAAGAGTGTCATCATGGTGGTAGTTGATAGACTTACCAGGTACGCACACTTTTGTGCATTATCTCATCCATTTAAAGCATGTACAGTTGCTACTACATTTATGGATACGATTCGAAAGCTACATGGAAACCCAAGGGTTATTGTGAGCGACAAAGATCCCATTTTTACTGGAAATTTTTGGACGAAGTTATTTTCTTGTTTGAGTACTCAATTAGCTCATAGCTCATCTTATCATCCTCAATCCTATGGTCAAACTGAGATAGTAAATAAATGATTGGAAGGATATCTTCGTTGTTTTGTATCTGATAAACAAACACAATGGGTCAAGTGGTTACCTCTCGCTAAATGGTGGTATAACACTTCCTTCCATACTGCAGCAAAAATGACCCCATTTATGGCACTTTATGGATATCATCCACCATCCATCACATCATTTTTAAGAGAAAATTCGAAGGTTCAAGCAATGGAAGATCACATCGAGCATCAGCAAGAAGTTCTCCAACTCTTAAAGGATAACCTGAATTTGGCACAAAATCGAATGAAACAACGGGCAAATCAACATCGCAGCGAGAGAAGTTTTGATGTAGGAGATTGGGTATTTTTATGGCTACAACCATATAAACAAATGTCCCTCAAGCAAGCTAAGAAGGATAATAAATTATCGCCAAAGTACTATGGTCCTTACAAGGTGTTGCAAAGATTGGTACTATGGCATACAAATTGGAGCTTCCTGCTTCTTCGCGAGTACATCCAATTTTCCATGTTTCATGCTTAAAGAAGGTTATCGGTGAAAATCTTCCAGTTCAAAAAATATTACCAGAACTTGATGAGGAAGGAAAAATCATATTGGAACCTGAAGCGGTCACAGAAACAAGAACTCGACAACTACGGAATCGATCAATTTCAGAATATCTCATCAAGTGGAAGAACTTACCCACTGAAGATTCTACATGGGAGGATGAGAATTTTATACAGAAGCACCCAGAGCTACTCAAGCGTTGAGGACAACACTTTTTTGAAGGAGAGGGGTATGTTAGGTCCCTATATTACCAGTATAGTCTCTTATTGTTGTTAGTGTAACCCCCTTATTGTTATTATTGTACCCCTGTAACCCCAATATTATTATTATTGTGCCCTTGAATTATTATTGTTAGGTCGGCTAGGATTACATTGTGGCCCCATGGACTCCTATATATAGAAAGGAGGTTTTGTAATTTGTATCATCCAAGAATTGTTCATTCATGTAATGTATTGGAGGTTGCCCCCTCGAAGTGGCTTATTTCTAAGGCATTGATATCTCTTTTCTTCTATTTTTGGAACTGGTTTCACAACACCTTGGCATGGCATTGGTAGCTCTAAAAGGACATGACATCAACATTTAAGAGAGGCTACAACTCATACGTGTGGGAAAATATAGTTTATTTTGTCATTAGCTAGTAGGTTGGCTTGTAACCCAAGTTCATTTCATGTCAAACTTGTTATTAGGGGATTCATTAGGCTAAAATACTTGAGGCAGACCTCATATAAGTAGAAGTTACCTTCATTTCATTTGGGTCATCACTTGTGGATCCATTTGGCCCTCTTACAGATTTTGGCCTAGCTGAAATTTGTCTTGTATCTTGTGGAGATGTGATCTATTGTGGATTTTTTTCTTATGGAGATATTTTGTTGTTTTGGAAATGCCATTTTGGAGCAATAGAGGATTGGTCCAGGCATCTATCTTGTAACTATTCTTTGTATTGGAATATATTTTGTTTCTATTGGATTGAATGGATATTGTCTAGGATTTCTATGTGCAACATATTATTGAAAAAAATTATGGAATCTTAGCAATGGCATTGTATGCATTACCCATTGTGGAATTTGTGTGACTATCCCACGAGTGATTCTTCATGATAACCTCTCCTCATTGACTTTGCTCCCTAATAAAATGATAGCTAGGGTTTTAAATTAGGGTTTCTTATGCCCTTACTTCTCACTAGGGTTTAGTCTTTTCTCTTAAGTAGACCTCCTTTAGACTACATCACTAAAGGTTAAGGCATTGGCCTTATTCACATTGTTGATCACACCTAAAATCATCTTCAAATTATATTTCCCCCTCTCCCGCAAATTCTAATTTTCGGTCTGTCAAGGAAAGTTGTTAGGCTAGGGTTTGGGTTAGAACTCAACTAAGGTTGACTGCATTGCTTTGTGGAGGATTCAAAACTTGGTTGTGAGGTTATTTCCTCAAATCCACCTCTTCTTCTGGCTAATTCGTCCATTTTAGGGCTAATGTCCCTTGCCCTAGATAATTTTTCCTAGCTAAACCATAGTCTTGCTCTAGGCTTCAACTTAGCGCTTATTGAAGGCTACTCATTGAGCTTAAGGCTCACATTTTCGGAAGTCCAATTTACCCTTGTTGGTACCCATTCGAGTAGTATAGCAATAGACAAAATTGAACACGGGCATCACTTCCACATACCTTGAGTATATTCAAAGTCACCTTAGGACAAAACTTTTCTCCTACACTTGATCCCATAAGAGAAAAGTTTTCTCCTACAAGTAACCCCATCGGAGAAAATTTTCTCCCACATTTGACAGCCAACAGCCCCTAACAGGCACTATTTGACGATGATATGCCATGTGCCTCCAACATCTCCATCAGCCACATGCCTCTCCCCATCTGGTATTTACACTAGAATGAAGGTGGGTTGTTATTCAAAATGTACTTTGATCATTTTGCAATCAAGTGCTTATGCTTGTTTGTTTTGGGTATTTAGTATGGATAAAGGGGTGATCCGGAATATTGACCAATCTCAACTGTAAATCTGTTCTCTCACCTTACCAGAGGGGTTAATTTTTAGCCCTAGTCCAGTTACCAGTAGGACCCCCCTTGAGGCCTTATAGTTATAGAAGGGGAACTACTTGAGAAGCACAGATTGAGATAGCTTGTTCAATATTCCTTACACAATACTTGACACTTTCCATCACACATTACAACACCCATATCTCACCTACATTCTTCGGGTCTAAATTGTCATTAGTTCCTTGGAATTTGGCACACTCATGTTCACATTCCTTGAGTTGCGCCGAAAAACTATTGCCACAGAGGTTGATGGAACCAGTGTTGCAGGAACCGTTACCCACCCCCCCAAAGGATCAGGAGGCAGAACCGCGTCCCGTACAGATCCGCCACCAATCCTTCGGTAGAACCACAGTTCCGCCACTTATTGGCGATTCTTGGAAAATCGGATCCACGGGGACATGATCTGCGATTTAGGTTGCCCGATCCGCGGGTCTAGAAAGGATTGGGTGTGGATCCGTGGAGGTTCAGGTGTGTATCCGTCGCGGATCGTGAACGGATCTGAGAAAAGGTGGACGATTCACACGGTCCGCCAGGTTTTTTTTTATTTGGAAATTTCGAACTGTTATGTAATGAAGTACGCTTTCCAAATACTCCCAAGGTGCCCGTTAATGCTCCCTAGATGCTTCCTAAATGCTCTCTAATGGTAATGTTAAATTCTTAAAATAAAAGTGACATTCTCCTTTATCTTTCATTTCCATCATTTTACTTAAATATTTAACATTACCATGAAATGACTCAGGATGTTTGAGAGTGGTTCCAACCTCATCAGACTTCATATGGAGAAAATAGAATTTCATATCCCATTCAAAATTCAGCAGACTTAACAGTTTTCAGGATCAATGGGATTGTCGCGTTTCATTGGATTATATCATGTATGAGGGCATGTGATCGGCATTTAATCAAGAACACTGAGCCCTATATGTACCCTAGTGTTGGTATTGTTGATTGTTGAACTCCTTCGTCATGACCTTAAAAAAATGTACCCTTCACTCAAGTCAAGCATTGATCAAGCATGTTAAGCTTTCTCTACCATATTATAATGCTTCGATTAGGTTGTTTGATCAAAATTGGGCAATGTTGACTAACATCCCTAGAGAATCGAAGTAGAGGCAAAGGCTAGACAAGAAAAGATGAATCTAGATTCTAGATGGTTGATGTTGGAATAATTAATCATTGATGTACAATGGATGCCATATCTATCTTGATTTATGTAAAAATATGCATGCTTTCATATCTTCTACAACTAATTTGGTATTTTGGATGTTTCTTTTGAATATAAATGCAAAAAAATATAGAATTATATATATAGTAGACGCTTCCAAGATGCTTCGCTTCCTAGATTTTTGGAAATGACGCTTCTGCATCCCTGCTTCCAAAAAACGTCCCTGCTTCGTGCAACGTTGGATAGAACTAAAAGAATGAAAAAGTATATCATGCACACAACAAAAGAAAAATAAGAAAATAAAAATGCAAAGATGGTCAAGACATAAGTTAGTGTGTGGACAAAAGCCAACCATGAGCTCTACCCTCCTCATTTGGCCATCTCCCAGTTCCTGAGCACATGATACTCCTTCACATTAAAAGGAACCTTTGCATGTACCAACCCTGATGAGTGATGAATTGTCTAATTTTAAGGGGTAATACTAATGCTACATCATAAAAAGTAAGCTCTAACCATTGAGCTATATGCGGTAATACAAAGCATTATCAAGAATAAGTAAAAGGCGCACAAGAGGGGTGAAAAAATCAAGCCAGGCAAGCTAACTCAAGGCTTTGCAATTGCTCACTCTACATTCATATACTCAAGATGTGGACACCCCATCAACTAGTCCCCTTGACCATGGCAGTTGGCCATGAAGCCTCACCCCCGCCCCCCAATTATCACGTTTTTACACTAACGCCTATTAATTGAGGGGTTGATCTCGGAACTGTCACTTCCCCTTTAAGGTTGGAAGCATCTAATAGGGTTGACCATTAGCCACCTCTACCAAGGTAGGGAACGACTTTACGAGACTTGGTCTAGTTAGATATCAGAAGTTAATCCTCGTTTGAAGTATCAATATGCCCTAAACATTCAAGTTTGGTCCACTTAGATGCATATATGATTTCAGTCTCTGATGGATGGTTGTTTTCACTTGAATTCATATTGTTTTTGTCAAGTGGTCTTGTTGCCGCAAAATCTAGCAGTCCTTGGAGAGGGGTACCCTACAAGGCTATTACTAGACCAAGTGGCAACAATGGGGTAATGGCCCACTGTCACTACAACCAAAATCCCCTGCTCTTCATGGACTTTCACCGATGGGAGGAGTCCTCATATAAGGTCACATAAGAAATATCCTACGTATGAAGGTATAAGAATGACCAAGAGACTTCTAAGGGAAAGACTCAACTAAACTACAAGGCTCCAATCAATGAATGAAGGCAAATCACTTTCCTTAGAGAAGCTGATTTTCTACAACAAAAGACCTAGGGCTTGATTAGTAGGTTGAGAGATAAGGTGGCCCAAGGCAGAAAGGGTTTCTGACGATGTATTTCAACAAGGACAAAGCACATGAAACCCTCAAAAATCCCCCAAGTTGAAGCTAAAACAAACCTAGGGTTTACCCTAGGCCAGAGAAATTTATGGACCAACTTGAAGTGAATGCCCACCAAAAGGAGTGATTTTGTGGCACCCACTATTCTCTTGATGTTTAGACTCTCCAACATTGAAAATTCCTCTTCACTAGGAAATTGTACCAAGCCCTAGCTTGGCTACATGACCTTAAACAGGTCAAATTAGGTTAAGAGAGAGAGAAAGAGAAAATTTATGGACAAAAAATTAAGTTGATCACCAACAAGGAAGGCCAATGCCTATTCCTAGAGTCAATGGAGTTTATGGGTTCTTAAAACTGATTTAATCTTGCAAAGGAGTAAGGATATTTTTATGCCCTTGCATCAAAACCCAAACGATCACTTTTGTGGGGGATCAAAGATCTTTTGGGAGAGCTAACATGAGATCACTAAGGGGATTGCCATTCACATATCATGTTATGAGTAATGCATGCAATAATATGACCTAGTTTCTATTCAATTGATATTCAACAAAATTAGGGCACAAAATTTACTTAGGTCATTAATTCATTCCATACATTAGACATGAAATCAAAAATTTCCAATAAACATGGGACTTACAAGACAATATGCATGAAACAATCCAATTATCAATCCAAAGTGACTTCTCCAAAGACAAGAATAAATGCTCAAGACAATTTTCGCTCCATAGATCACATCTTCTCTATTAGAACAAGAGGTTGAAATCTCGAAAAAGAGGTTGAATTCCAAGTCCAAGTGATGATAATTAACAAAATGATCCTCTCCTCTATTTATGCAAGGCATAATGTCTAATTAGCCTAAAAGCCACTAAATCTCAAGTTAAATTGCAATAGAACCTTGTGTTACAATCCAACCAAACCAACCAAGGCAATAAACCAAGAGAAAGCCCACACATGTGAGCCGAAGGGCTAAAATAGTCAACATCATCCATGTGACCTCCAATAGGCATGCCTTAGTGCTTCTAGGTGCCAAACTTGATGTAGAAACATCTAAAATTCATTCTTTGAGGGTTGGCCCCTAAATCTCTTTTAATGGCTCACTGTGGTCCCAGAATCTAATTTAGGCACCACAGGATGGTTCTTATCAAAGGTCTCCAAATGGCCATAGTGTTAGTCTTCACTCCAACGTTGAGGGCTTCCAAGGTGGTGCTAGCCCTCCCACGTCTCAAGGGGTGAGACCATCCTCATCTGAGCCCCGGATCAACTGCCATCTCTCTCAAAGTGTTAAGGTTGGCCTGGGGGCATGTTGGGACTAGGTGCATCATCCCAAAAGTCACCAAACACAGAGCAAAGTGCCAGAATGTTGTGGGTGTTGGATGTGCCCAAGGGTGTGTGTGGTGTTCTGTTGATGATTGCAGTCCCATGGCTCTTCACTGTTAAAATTGGCAACTAGGGCCAAATTCCTCTTTAGACAACTCATTTCATAGAGATGATGATAGCATTAAATTCCTCTTTTCGAGAGGACCAAAATTGATATAAAGATCATATAATTTCGACAAGCAGAAGTGTGTTTTGGAATTTAATCCCACACATGTGCAAACTGTTCAGGTTGGCCACATCATCATGTAGGCTCATGAAGCCCATGGACGTGTCACTTCACCCTCAATGACTTGTATAAACACAAGTGACCTCTCGCCTCATTTGACATCATCATCACTCACACATTCTTCTCTCTCCTTCTCTCATTGGTTCATACAGCTATTGGGCACCCTCTTTCTCTCACAAGTGTGGCAAAGGAGGACGAATTTCAGACACAATTAGAAGGTCGAAAATTTCTGAATTTCCTACAGTTTAACTAGTGTTGACCATCATTGACTTTGACTCTCCAGGCAGATTTTCACTTTGATTTTCTGGGAAGATTTATGCTTGGGCAGACTGTACACTTTGGCAGAGGAACCGAGGTATTCTGGGCACTTTGACTGCAGCAGAAAATTGCAAGCTGATCATTGACTTCAGGGCAGAGGTTTTACCAAGTTTGACCGTTGACTTTGTGATTGTTTTGGGTTGATTTTGACCTCCTGTTCAGGCCGAGTTTAACTGGGTTTGACCGAACTTCAAAGGACACAATTTGCTGTTGATTTTACCACCGTTGACTTTCTGGTTAGGGCTGAATTTGACTGCAACTGACTACAGATTTGACAGCGTTGTTTTGACCAGGGTTGTATCTGAACTGTCATGACAGTGGCTCCTCTAGCACTGTTTGTTACTGCACTGATTTAGTAGGATATTATGGAGGTTCTCTTACCTACCAAATGCTTTACTGCATGTACTTTGTAATTTTTTCTATATTCTTAATAAAAAGTTCGCTTTTTTCTTTGGAAAAAAAACATATTATTATTATTACACTAATGATTCTATAATATTATCTAACGAGGAATTACATGTCACCTCTCCTACTTGGCACTCAATCTTGCCACTTCACATCTCTCTCCTTGATAGCAAATCGAATTCTCTCATTCAATGACACATTACTCTCTCTCTCTCTCTCTTAATGGATTCATTCCTCTCTCTCTTTGGTCCTCTTATGCACCTCTTACACTCTCTTACACACTCTAATGACTCGTCATAAAAAGATTCCTCTTACACCTATTTAACGCATATGTTACACTTCTCCTTAATGGGTCGAATTACTAAGGCATGCATTCTCCTTCTTTATGGCACAAGTCACTAAGGCATGCGTACTCCCTCTTGATGGCATGAGTTGCTAAGTCAAACGTACCTCCTTTATGGCATAAGTTACACTCCTATTTTGGCATATGTAATTTATACTCAAGGTATGGGAGTTAATCCTTCATGAATTCGACATCCTTTCTCTTCCTATATATGTGTGCTTCTCATCCTCTCTACTACTCACTTGTGCATTGTGAAAGGAGTATGAACTTGAGAAAGAGAGAACTAGAGAGTCTAGAGAAGAATTGACAGAAAGAGAGAGAGAGAGTCTTGAAGAGTAAGAGCAAAACTTGGATCCAAAATAATTTAGTGTTTGCATCAACCACTGCCATCAGAGATATTATTCATATTTGGATGAACTTCTTCATTCTCTCATTGTATTTTGTATCTCTGTTGAAAAATTGATTTCTAATAGAAGAAAAATCTGGTTGGGTTTTTCCCTTGTGGGTTTTTCCCTAGACATTGGACCTAAACTCGTTGTCTTATTGAGTTCCTGGACGTCTTCTATTGTGTAAATGGTTTATGTTTTATCTACAATTGCTTAAATAATATTGCAGATTAAAGAATTTATTGGACCAAGTAATTGCTACAACATAGAACTTTGGACTTTCAACGTGGTATCAGAGCTTTGATGAAGACAATTCAAGAAGACAAGTGTTGTTTCAACATAGAATTTATTGGACCAAGTAATTGCTACAACATAGAACTTTGGACTTTCAACGTGGTATCAGAGCTTTGATGAAGACAATTCAAGAAGACAAGTGTTGTTTCAACCAATTTTTTGCTGAAATATCTCTTGTTGTCCACTCTATTTATAGCCCATTTTCTGCTGAAATATCAAGTGTTGTCCACTCTATTTAAAAACCATTTTTTGTTGAAATATCAAGTGTTGTCCATTGTATTTGCAACCCATTTTCTATTGAAATATCACTTGTTGTTCCTTCTACTCACTGCTCATTTTTCTGCTGAAATAACTCCCTGTTTGTTGTTGAAATATCGCTTGTTGTCCCTTTCTATATGTTGCTGAAATTTTGAGCAAATAAAGATGTCTTCCTTTTACTTTAAGAATGAAGAGAAGTTATTTAATGCTTCAAACTTCTTCCCTTGGAATGCCAGATTGGATACTACTCTTGAGGAACATAATGTTCTGGAATATGTTGAAGGAGAGGTAGCAAAACCAGTTGAAAACCCCAGTGCTTCTATCAAGGCCAGATACAAGAAAGGAGAAGTCAAGGCGATAAAGATTATCCTTGATTCTCTTGGAGATGACCTCATCACTTATGTCTCCAACTAAAAGAAAGCTAAAGAAATGTATGACAAGCTAATTGAAATGTATCAAGTGAACAACATGAGTCAAATTCTTGCTCTGAAGAATCGGCTCAAGGATATTAAGAAGAACAAAGGAGGGACCATTCAAGCATACTTCATCAAAATATCAAAAATCAAAGATCAGTTGTCAACTTCTGATGAAATTGTTTTTGATAAAGAATGTAATATCCCTTTTTGGGGGATATCTCTAAAACACAACAAACTCTAACCAGAGATGGACTGGGAGGGAGTTTACCAGATATTTCACCTCTGAGAAGAGGGTGAGATCTGGAGGCTACCTGGCCCTTTCCAGACTCTGTCTAAGAGTATGAGGAAAAACACACCAAGTGGTATAGAACTAGAATGCCCGAAGATATAAAAATAACAGTAATGCAGACATACAATAACATAGATAATATGTATAACAAATGCTCCAGAAATAGAGAGAGAATGCTAAGCCATTTTATCATACTGAGAAATATAATGAAGTACAATAGGTGATCAGAGTGATGGCACCTAGACTTGCTCAAGGCAAGTGCAGAAATATACTCAGAATAACCAGGAAATGGCTGCTCTCTGAACTGCGTCCCAGCTGCTGGAAAACTGTCGTGTAGCTGTTACTGCTGAAATGAACTGATGACTTGGGGTTGTTCCCCTCGCCGGAATGAGCTAAAAAACTGGAATCCACCTCTACTCATCAACCATAGCAAAACCCAGAAATCATATCAGAAATGGTTGACACCCGAAAATCACCCCCTTGGGGAATTATGTTGCCCTCCAAGGCTCTGCATAGAGGCTAAATAGGAACAACTGAAATACGGCCTCAAGCTCCACCAAAATCCTCCCAAAGGCAAAGGCTGATACTCTGCTCAATCTCCAGGCTCAAAACCCCTGCAAGAAACTCAATCCGGAGCTCCTCCTGAATGAACTGTGTCCTCCCTCTCAATGACTGGGCAGTCTTTGAATGCACAACTCCGCAACAAAACCCAAACACCAATCCTCCCACAAAATACTGAAGAAACTACCTTGCCCGAGCAAGCACTTGAAGTCCCCCGGGGCTAATGGCGAGATCTCCAATCTCCGATCTCCAAGGCCTCCCAATCTGTGGTGACCTTCCCCAGAGTAATCAACCACTGAACACCCAATACCACATTGGCATCCGGTATATTGACCACGAAAAAGTGGTCGGTCACGGTGTAGGTACCCATCGTCACTGCCAACTCTGGAACATACCAGGCACACTGCATCGTCTGAGCTCCTGGGACTAGAACAGAAAATCCATCGAAGCTCTCGGTCGATATACCTCTCCGCTCAACCATCTGTGCATCGATGAAGTTGTGGGTTGCCCCACTGTCAACCAAAATTGATACTCGCTGACCACGTACCGTCCCCCGTATGCGCAGCATCAAATACTTAGGAACTCCTTGCAATGCTGCAAGGGTCCCCCCTGTGGGAGCAAAAGCCGCACCTCCTGCTCCTGGAGGTGGTGGTGGCAACTGATCCTAGGCTGTCTGACTGTCTCCTGCCTCCACGTCATCCTCCTCATCCTCTTCCCCACTACTCTCGGAGAAGACCTCAATGAAGTGTGCTTTGCCAGCAGCACATCTATGTCCCAGTGCCCACGGCTCCTGACAGGTAAAGCACAACTGCTTCTTCTTCAGTTCCCTCCTGGCATCATCATCCGTCTGTGTCCATCCTGGATTCCCCTTTGGAGGCAGAATCCTCACATCCTTCCCCTTGCGCTGGAAGCCCTGACTCTAGGGGTAAGGTGTCCGAGTCCTGGGCAATGCATCCTGTAAGTCCCAGGTCCTGCTAATAGCATCCTGGAGTGTGGCTGGTCTAGTAGATCTGACTAGACCCCGAAGTGGCTCTGCTAACCCCTCCACAAACATATAGATCATCCGTACCGCAGATAGATCTGGCACCATCACGGAAACCCTCAAAAATCTGCAATGTATGTCTCTGGGCTCTCGGTCTGTTTGAGCCTCGTAAGCTCAACAAAGTGTTGTTCCGGATCCCTCCGGTCAAACCTCTCTATCAACCTCCTGGTAAACTCGGCATATGTCGTCACTGTAGAATGTCTGAGTGTAACCATCCCATGAAACCACCAGTCCTGGGCCTCACCATCCAAATGTAATGTTGCCACCTTAATGGCCTCCGTCTCCAACATCTGGTTAAGCTGGAAATAGATGTCCAGCTTCTCCACCCAAGACTTCGCAGAACTGTTTGATGAACCATCAAACGTAGGCAAGTGGAATCTGCTAGTTGTGCGGTGGGTATCACCGTCATGATAATGTCGGTGCCCTCGATGATGGTCGCGGGGTCTACTGTCCCGCTGAAGCTGAACAAAATCTCTGAACGAGAGAGCATCCCTGAACTCCTACCCATAGGCCTGATACTCTGCAAAATAATCACCCATATGTCCGAGCTCTGCCTCCTGCTGGGCTCCTACCCCTGTGTCTGCTCCCAAGAAAGTGGGCATGGTAGAGCGTGTAGGTGCATGTGAAGCCATTGGCTGAGTAGTATCACGCTGAATAGCACCATGCTCCGGCAAATGGTGGGATGTACCCGATCCCTCTCCTACCTGGAAAACCCATGGGGTCTCACGCTGTCTAGCCTCCACAGCGGTGAATCTCTGACCCATCACCTCAATCTGTCTCGCTAGATCCTGCACTGATTTGAGGAGTGCCTCCCCAAACTGTTTTGCCTCACTATCATCTGCCATCGGCTCTCTCTGCTCTGAATCTAGCACAGGCTCCTCCTGTTCTGTGTCCACCACCCGAACACAGTCTCCCTCTCCATAGGTGTTCTCCAACCTACGCTCACGATCTCTGTACTTTCTGCCTCTGTAACAAATGTAGGGCCTCTTCCCCGGTGTCATAGACAACTAGCTCCACAGGCTGAGCCAGAACTATGCTCTGATACCACTGTAATATCCCGTTTCGGGGATATCTCTAAAACACAAGAAAACTCCAACCAGAGATGGACTGGGAGGGCGTTTACCAGATATTTCACCTCTGAGAAGAGGGTGAGATCTGGAGGCTACCTGGCCCTTTCCAGACTCTGTCTAAGAGTATGAGATAAACACACCAAGTGGTATAGAACTAGAATGCCCGAAGATATATAAAGATAACAGTAAAGCAGACATACAATAGCATAGATAGAATGTACGACAAATCATCCAGAAATATAGAGAGAGAATGCTAAGCCATTTTATTATACTGAGAAATATAATGAAGTACAATAGGTGATCAAAGTGATGGCACCTAGACTTGCTCAAGGCAAGTGAAGAAATATACTCAGAATAACCAGGAAATGGCTGCTCTCTGAACTACGTCCCAGCTGCTAGAAAACTGCCATGTAGCTGCTACTGCTAAAATGAACCGATGACTTGGGGTTGTTCCCCTCGCCGGAATGAGCTGAAAATCTGGATATCCACCTCTACTCATCAACCATAGCAAAACCCAGAAATCATATCAGAAATGGCTGACCCCTGAAAATCACCCCCTTGGGGAATTACGCTGCCCTCCAAGGCTCTGCGCAGAGGCTGAATAGGAACAACTGAAATATGGCCTCAAACTCCACCAAAATCCTCCCAAAGGCAAAGGTTGATCCTCTGCTCAATCTCCAGGCTCAAAACCTCTGCAAGAAACTCAATCCGGAGCTCCTCTTGAATGAACTGCGTCCTCCCTCTCAATGACTGCGCAGTCTCTGAATGCATAGCTCCGCAACAAAACCCAAACACCAATCCTCCCACAAAATGCTGAAGAAACTACCTTGCCCGAGCAGGCACTCGAAGTCCCCCAGGGCTAAGGGCGAGATCTCCGATCGGAGACACTCAACGCACTAAACAGTGCTGCAGACAGGCTAAACAGCCAACATGCTCAAGAAGTCAAAACGACCAACTCAATATCATCAAAAACGAATTAACAAAATGAGGAGGCTCTACCCTCTATATAGCATGAGCCCCTCTCAACCCTAATGCTCACTTCCTCCAACGTTGCCATGTGCTCCCTCTTGGCTTGCGCAGTCCCTCCATGTGTCTACGTGGGCCCCCTCTCTGCATGGTCTCTTGGCCCCCTCGGCTCACTTAAGTTACAACGTTGTGCTACTAGGGAGTGAACTTTTATTTCTAAAGTTGAGCAAAATTCGAATATTCCAATTAGCCATAGCTAATTAGGAATATTACAAAGAAATGGTGTTGATTACACTTGGAGGTATTCCTTCTTCTTGAGAAAATATTATTACAACCATCAGTGATGATGACAAGTTTCCTACATTTTATGAGCTCCGGGGAAAGTGCAGTCAAGAAGAGGCCAGAATAATTTCCAGAGGAAGAATTCCCAAGCATGAGGAGGGGGAACCTACTGCCTTTGTTGTCCAAGGCAAGAAGACGAAAGGAAGCAGAGGCCATCACTATTCGAAAAAGCCTGCTCCCAACAGTTCCTATAAATGGAACAGAGACTTATCAAAAGTCCAATGCTACAACTGCCATAAGAATGGCCAATATACCTATGATTTTCCGGAAAACAAAAGAGCACCAAGATCCCACTTCAACAATCGTTCCAACAAATCTGATTATAGAAGAAGAAGAGAAGCTCCTTCTACTCGTAAAGAGAGCTTTCGTTCTTGAAGGAACCCAAGGTATGATAACAATGCAACTGAAACACAATCAAAAAAATTTCTTGTTTCTTCTCTTTCTAGTTCCTCTCCTGCAAATTCTTCTGATAACTAGTTGGTTGATAGTGGTGCCTCAAGGCACTTTACTGGCTGCAAAAAAGTGCTCTCTAATCTAGTTGAGAGGGAGACAGATTTGAAAATCATTCTTGGAGACAACTCTAGATATCCTATAAATGGATCTGGTTCTGTTTCCTTCAATCTGGATCATGGTAAAACCTAATCTCTTCTAGAAGTTTTATATGTACCTGGTCTGAAAAAGAATCTTGTTTCTATTTCTACTTCAGAAGATAAAGGAACGAAAGCTGATTTCATAAATGGTAAAGTTCTCTCTTGGCCATGTTGTTGCTTGGATTGTACAAGCACCGCGACAATTGCTCAAGGCGAGGGTTGTCATTCTAATCCCCGCCCACTCTGTTCTAGTTGTCTCCCAACATTAGATTATGGGGGGTAGTCCCTATGGAAGTAAGATGGTGAAAGACAAGTTGGGGACCAACGAGTCTGGGAGACACAGTTGAGTGGCCTAGCACTCGGTTAAATTTAGCAAGATCCAATGATTAGATTAGATTCAAATATGAGACCAGTGCCTTATGGAGTCAAAAATTCTTGCTTATTATAAATTAATACCAAGTAACTGGATGGACAACGGTTGCTTAAATGATCAGCTAACCTATATGTTATGCAAATCCTAAGACCTAGGTGTGATTGCAAGGCTCTTGATTGATTTTAAATTAGATGTATACTCTAAGTGGAACCACCCTCTTAATTGTTTTGAGACTAGTCTTTAGAGTACATTGTGGGACGGAAGCCAATGGGAAGCAAGCAAAGGCTTGATTAACGATACCTCCCCCTGTGTTCCAACCACCCAGTTCCTCCAGCGTCGCAGATACTATGGCTCTAATCACTGCAAGGTCACTGTGTTAACCACTAAAAAGGTGTTGAATGCCTCAAGCTAGATAAAAAAGGGTGGCCCTATGAGTCTATCAACCAAGCTTATGCTTGGAGGTAAATTATTAGTGCAAGCTAAGCCTAGAATGCTTATGTAATGATTATGAGTGAGATTCTTAGTTTAAGATTGGTTTAATGTTTAAGTACTTTATGCAATCTTACAACCAAGAAATTGCTAATTAACTTAGTGCCAGTGATAACCAATCCACAGGATGCTCAAGTAATGATGATAATTAAACTTAAAAATTATCCAAAGATCACCAACAAGATACAATATATTCCAATGGTGTTATGCCAAGATTATATTCATTAGATAATGCCACTTATTAAGAGATATTTGATTGAGCTTTATATGCCAAGATAATCAAATAAATTCCTTAATTCCTTAGATCACAATGTTACTTATTAACCAATTAGACAATATGACTGACGAAACAAGATATCAAGATGCCCAAAAATTGAAGATTAGAGTGCTTTAGAGAGTGCTTATTGGATGTGAACATATAGATCAACTCAACAACAAATATAATATAGAGTATGAACAAGGCTAGAGAGTAGATCCTGATAATGAGCAAGAGCAAATAATGAACAATTATTTAACTTTTAGGACAACAACAAGGAAATCACTTTAGATTAAGAAATTATCAAGCATGTGAAATTATGGTCAATGAAATGCCAAGAAACTTGCCAATTGAAAAAAACCACGAGTTAACTAACCCACTTATGATGAATTATTCAATAAATATCAAATCTGGAAACTCTTATTACAGCAGTAAGAAACTGAACAAGCAGTAAGCTATTAGTGCAATAACTTATGCCAAAATGGGCCCAAAAATTGTCAAATGTTAGAACAAGTTTTCGAAACTGAAAAATTAGATTCTTAAGCCCTTTAAGATGCAATATTCAAAAAATATCAGATCTGATTATGTCTTCTATGCAGAGATATCAGTCACCATAAATTTGAAATTTATGCCAAAAAATCACTGCCCAAGACAGTTAGATGATGTGGCAATGTGCTAGATATCACACTAATCAATTTATGCCCTTTAGAGTGTTTATTCAGATTTATATCAAATCTGATCTAGTGATTATACAGAGATATTCCAGCAAAGAAATGACTAGATCTAAGCTAGATATTCAATGCCCAAGAAGCCAAAACACTCGCAATATTAAATCATGGAATTATTAAAGTGTTTAGACCACTTAGATATGATTTCAGAGCACCCAATTCAATGTTATGAAATGAATATTACAGTCGTAGCAAAAGAGTGAGAGAATAAGAGTTTAAAGCAGTGAAGCACCACTCGTATAAGACCCGTGGGTACCCGCAGTTCTTCGCGGGTTATATAGCGAGCCGGGTCACTCACATAGAACCCATCCTCTCTACCCTTACCTGTGCAAACTCGCATTAAACCCGCCTGCTCGCATAAGACCCGCGGGTTTCTCATAGCACCCGTATCGGACCCCTATAAGACCCGTCCCACAACAAAAAGCATTTTTTTTTGGATTTTTCTCTATTTTTTTTATTTTTCTATTTTTTTTGGAAATGAGGTGGAGGAAAAGGGAATTTGGAGGGAAGGAAAAGTTTTATAAGCACCTCTCTCCCTTTCGGAGTAGCAGCACTAGCGAAGTGAGCACTGGCGGAGTAGCAGCACATAGTAATAGCAAGGCAGAGTCACAGCACAGGCAGAGTCACAGCACAGGCGGAGTTTCAGCACAGGCAGAGTCACAGCACAGGCGGAGTTTCAGCACAAGCAGAGTCACAGCACAGGTGGAGTTTCAGCACAGGTAGAGTCACAGCATAGGCAGAGTTTCAGCACACTGTCCAAGTAGGCTTCATGATCTTTGTTTCATTGCTTTGCAACTAGCTGCTTGCATATAATTTTTTTTTAATTTTATCTAATCAATTCAATTTTATTTTATTTTTGTTCACTTGCAATTTGCAAATTTTTTTGGCCTTGTAGTTGAGTTTCTCAGCCACACAACGGCACTGTGTGGCTGAGAAACTCAGCCACAAGGGCCTGCGGGTTGCCTCCTCAGCGCGCAAGCCCTGTGGCTGAGTTTCTCAGCCACACAGGGTCGTTGTGTGGACCTACGGTTTGCCTCCTGAGCCTGCAGGGGCTGAGAAACTCAACCACAGGGCCAAAAAAAATTAATAACCAAAAAACCAAAAAAAAATTAAAAAATATGAATTAGATTTTAAAAATTTAATGTTTTTCTTCCAGATTTTGTCACCATGCCACCAAAGGGGTATAGAAAGTCTCGTGATCCGGCATGGGCACATGGTCAACGAATCATTGCCGATAATGACCACCATGTGAAGTGCAATTATTGCAATGCCACAATGCATGCAGGAATAAACAGGCTAAAATACCACCTAGCTAGAATTCCTGGGAAAGGTGTGGGATGTTGTCAAAATTGCCCTGATGAAGTCACTACTGAAATGGCAGCTGCTTTGGAAGCCATTAAAGAAGAAACTTCTAAGGGGGCAAGAAGGAAGGATGAGATTGTTGGGATAGGTAGATCTTCATCTCAGAGTGAAACACAGATTGAAAGTTCGGGTATTGGTAACTCCTCTTCAAGTGTTGTAGCAAACAGGAGCATAACCTCTTCTTTCTTCACTCCTCGTACAACTCTAGGATCTCAACCAACCTTGGATAGTTTTAATGAAAAGAAGAGGAAGGAGGCAGATATGGCAGTGAGGAGGTTTTGGTACCATAACAGTCTTTCATTCAACTATGCAAAGTCATATTTTTATCAACCCATGGTGGATGCCATTGCAAGTGTTGGCCCTGGATACAAAGCCCCATCTTATAATGCACTTAGGGGGAAAGAGCTAGATGAGGAGTTGGAGTGTGTCAAGGAACAATTGGAGAGCATTAAAAGCTCATGGAAAATTACAAGTTGTACAATTATGTCTGATGGGTGGACAGATCAGAGGGGTAGAACAATAATAAATTTTGTTGTAGCTTGCCCTAAAGGAACTATGTTCCTAAAATCCATTGATGCATCTGCAAATGTAAAAGATGCACATTTGATTTTTACATTGTTGGCTGATGTGGTGGAGGAAGTTGGGGTTGCAAATGTTGTCCAAGTAATCACAGACAATGCAGCAAATTATGTAGCAGCTGGAAGGTTGCTTTGTGCCAAATATCCACGATTTTTTGAACTCCATGCGCTGCCCATTGCATAAACTTGATACTAGAGGATATTGGGAAGTTGGAGTGGGTGTAGGATGTTGTGCAAGAATGCAAGCAAATTACCAAGTATATTTATAATCATGCTTGGGTGTTGAACCTTATGAGGGAATTCACACAGGGTGAGCTTAGTCACCTAGTTGTCACACAGTTTGCTACAGACTTTCTTTCCCTCCAAAGCCTTTTCTATGAGTACCAAGCTTTGCGAAGAATGTTTTGTAGTCAACAATGGGTATTTTGGAAAGATAGCACAAAACCAGAAGCATTGTCTGTGAAAGCATCTGTCTTTGGTGATAGTTTGTGGGACAAAGTCACTGAGATTGTCAGCTTCACTGAGCCCCTTGTGAAAGTCTTGAGATTGATGGATGTAGAGAAACCACCAATGGGATATATTTATGAGGGCATGGATAGGGCCAAAGAGGCCATCAAGACTTTCTATAAGGGAGATGAATCTAAATATCTCCCTATATGGCAAATTATTGATTCCAAGTGGGACAGACAACTACATTCACCATTGCATGCAACAGGAGCATATCTCAATCCGAGCTTATTCTATAATGAGGGGTCTAACATTCAAAGAGATCCCGAGGTGATGAGAGGTGTCATGATATGCATTGAGAAGATGTTCCCGGATGTAGATATTCAAGACAAAATCAACCTACAACGAGATATGTACAAGGAAGCATCTGGCATGTTTGGATTCAACTCAAGCCAACGTCTCAAGGACAAGAAAATGCCTTGTAAGTGCAAATTGTTAGAACTTAGCTTGTAATTTTACTAGTTCTCTTTTATATGTTTGGCATTGCAAACTGATAATCTTTGTTGTTATTTTTTTACAACTCATTGGTGGATAGATTGTGGCTCTGAGGCACCGCAATTACAAGAATTTGCCATCAGAGTTCTGAGTCAACCCTGTAGTGCTTCTTCTTGTGAGCGCAATTGGTCAGTTTTTGAGCACATCCACAGCAAAAAGAGAAACAAGTTGGATCATGAGATGTTGGAGAAGTTGGTTTTCATCTACTACAACCTTCGAATGCTCACAAAACAAGTGCAACCAAAGGATACAGATCCAATTTTATTGGATACTATTGATTTAGAGTCTAATTGGTTTGTGGAGGAGGAGCCCCCTGATTTGAGTTGGCTTGATGAAGAGACTGAGAATCTCTCTAGTTTGCCATCTCAAATGGAGACTCCCAATACACCTGCCTCACAGTTGCTTCAGCCTTTCGATGCTACCATGAGCTCCATGAGGGCTTATTATAGGCGTGGTCGTCCATGAGTGATGAGACTCAAGATTGTTACGAGACAATCATTTATCATTTATGACATATGTATTTGAATTTTGAACTGGCTGACATTTTTTATTTTAATTATGGAATCATGATTCCTTTTCTTATTCAGTATCTAAATGTTTTGCTTACAAGAATCTAATATGCTATGTTGTACTTTTATAGATATAAGATGTTGTTATGAATTATTGCATATATTGTGGTTTTTATAACTTATAAGGACTTGAATTATCATTAGTTTCTTTTTCTGCTTAAAATTTACCATATTTTAATTTTTTTTTGCATTTTGACGAGTCTTATACGAGTTTTATATGGGTCGTTCCCGAGTCTTATACGAGTCGACGAGTCAATGGTCGGACGAGTCTTATTATTTATACAAGTACGAGTCGTGCAACATTGGTTTAAAGAGCAAAGTTCAAACCTTAGGCCCAAGGCCTTGTAGAACACTTGCCCAAGTTGCCAAAATTTTCTCTAAAGATTTTGCACCTAAAAACACCAACATTGATCCAATTTCTTCCTGCAAAACCCACCAATCTTCTGTCCAGAAATTTCAGAGATGCGCAGAAATCAAACTAGGGCTAGGAGAGGCTAGCACTGGACCCAATAGGGCTAGTGTTGGGCTAGAAAAGTCCTAAAGGCCTATCCGCTAAGGAAAAATGGTCAATGAAAGGCTGAAAGGAGTCAAAAGGAGGGCCAAGAGGAGAAAGAAGGCAGCAGAGGGTTGGAGGAGGGAGGCCGAAGCAGGAAGGAGGGAGGTCGAGATAGGGAAAGGGCTTGAAAAGCCCACGGCAAGCCTAAAAGGTTGTCGTTTAGGGTCTAGAGAAGGGGTCGAGGCCTTCTAGGCGCACGGCTAGGCCTAAAAATGCCTTGAACCCTTGACGCAGGGCCAAGGAGGTTGAGGCCCCTAGAGGGCTACGGCCAACATCTGGGGGACCTAAGAAGGTGATGCAAGCCCTAAAAGGGCTAACAATGGGCCAAGGAATGCTAACGCTGCCCTTAGAGGAGGATGTCGAGCCAGGAGGGCCTGAAAAGGGTGAAACCCTTGCTCTGGAAAATTTATTTGCTTCAGATTTGGAATTTGCATCAGATTTTCTTCAATAGCTGGCCGAACAAAAATTTTGGAGACTAGATCTTACCCTCAAGGGCCTAGATCTAGCTCTAATCTAGCTCTTCTCACTTGATCTCACCTGCACAAATGGAGATAAAAATACCCAAAACCCCAGTTAGAAAAAATATAATACAAATTTATTTACAAAACGTACAAATATACAATGTTTTTAAAAGAGAATTTGAGAAATATTTAGAAGATTTTTTGACAAATGGCTAGATGTATTTTGGAAGATAAATGCAAGCTACATCTTTAGCGAAGTTAGATAAGCCATAAAAATATTTGAAGTCCAAACAAAGTTAGCCTACGCCCACAGTTTGTGAACTTGGAGCCCAAGGACTGGGGAACCTGCAAACACAATATAATTCTTCACGTATAAACCATTAGAACAACAATGAATCAGATCATCTAAGATAAGCCCAAAACCTATCTATAGAGTGTTCCTATCATCTACAATGAAATAACAATTTAATGAAAATTTAAACACAATATAGGAATGTCCATACCCAACACATACCACAAATTAGCAGATAATAGACACCATGAACTATACCCCAAAGTTTTTATTATGATTCAAAAAACATTCCCAGCAGGACAGTAGTGTTACATCAGTTTTTCTGCAGAATTACATTAGCCAAACATCCATGGCTTGAGACACAAATGACTCTCAATTTATAGATAAATCCTCCGAGTGGACTAATAAAGGCTAGTTGGCTTGATCCTCATCAAAATAATCTTGGTCGTCAATAAATCCTTGATCAAATTTTAATATCTATCATTGAAATAATTATTTTTTGAGTGATTTTCGAATTTCTCATTAAACCCATTTTTTATTAGCTCAAAATTAATTATTTTGAGCTAATTTCCTCAAAAATTTGACTTTGACTTAACCAACAAGGTCCAAAGATCCATTTTTTTTTAAATTTCCAATATTCTCCCTTGGTGAGGGACCTCCAAAAATTGATTTCTTTGATACCCACAAATTTTTCCACTAGGAGAATTTAATTTCTCTAAGACTCTAAATTTGTCTATAATTAACCAATTTTTTGGCTTAGGATTAATTTTGTTTTTGCTAGAAAATTTAATTAATTGATATTTGAGAGGATTAATTATTTTTTCCACCCTCTAATATTTTAGCCATGGTGTTTGATTACGAGGGACCATGCACTAAAATATTTTTTACATAAGATGATTACATTTTCAACACTCAAAGGGGAACACTCCTTCAGTATAGACCCTCAAATTAGATACCCAATTTTGCGACACAATATGATCTAGTAGACCAAGTGATTTGTAATAAAATAATTTAGTCAATTAACTTAAATTATTCTCAAATCACTTTTACATAAGACTCGACTAAAACACTAGGACTCACCTAAGACTTTGACGAAGAATTCCACCCTAGCTTTAGGGTGAAGTTCGAGGGAAAAAATTTGTCGACCATCTATGTTTAGAAACAACAATGAGTTGGTGAGACAAAAAACCTCCTAGGATAAAACTTTTGCCAAAATAATAGGCTTACCTAGGTTGTTACATACATACACGACCTTACTAGCATCATTTACATTACAAATTTGCAGAATGTGTTTACAATGACTCAATAAACTGATGATTGATGATCTGATCCTTTGAAAAAAAATAGGTACATCTACTTCCTCAGAACTTTGACAAAATGTGTGCAACAAGCCAATGAGATCCAGTGTGAGAGATACCTTCACTCTGGGATCAAGATGTTGTTGGAAAATCAAGATGGATGAAGATTATAGTTGATTTTTCTTAGCATGATAATTACTTGTGAACTATGTTGGCCTTTTTATTAAATTATTTGTGTTCTCTTTTCATCAAGAAATTATCAAAATGTAAACATGAAGATCATAAGAGACAACAGACACAAGATATAAGCTCCACGTTAGGGCAAAACCCCACAACTTGGCGAAAACCCAAACAATCTCCAACTTATAGAATCAGATCAAAAGAGACCTCTAAGAGCCAAAGAGTAAACCTCCTCCTATCACCAATTCAACCCTCCAATAGTCTTCTTTAATTAAGTCAACATTTTCCCGAGTCAATAATGGTCAAAAACTCACAAACTTTGCTTCTCCTTACAGTCTTGGTCTTCTACTTTAAGTCTGCAATTCGGACCTGTAGTCATCCGCTATGCAACTTGCACTGGAACCCTAGCATACTAGTATATGTGAGATAAACAGTTCACAGATCCACTTCTTCCTTTCTTTCTTGAGATTATTCTCTTCCTTTAGCCTTTGCTCTGATTTTCTGGCTCCTTTTCTATACAGATCAAACTTCATTTTTCTCCTCAAATGCAGATGAAATCTTCCTTATATATAGTCATCAAGAGAGTGAAAAGGTGCCCAGCAGAGTCAACTTACCATGGCAGGGCTGACTTGATGTTGGGGGATAAAATGACTCAAAAAGTATTTATTCTTTCCAAATACAAATTTTGTTGAAAAAAATGTAGCAAGAAAGGCTCAATTTGACTTTAGACTTAGTCAAATTGAGTAAATCAAGTTTCCACAGACAACTTGGAGGCAGTGAACTAGTGTGACATGGATCTTGTCACTTAGTTAGCTCAATAAATTCGAGTTAGAGGGCTTGGAGTTCAATTATGCATGTGTGATTGTTAAATTTTAGCCATCTTATTCAGTTAACTAGCCTCTAACTATTGTTGGAGTCAGTTAAAGGTCAGTGGTTTAGTGGGACAGCGGTCTTACTCAAAAATCAGTTAATTAACTGATTAATCAGCCCAAAATAGATAATGCATGCATGGAATTTGAATTCCTCAGCTGAAGTGGAGATGACAAGGCAGTGTAACATGAGTTGTACAATAGTTTAAGTGTACAGGTGTTGCATGAGGTTAGGTGATCAATCCTTGGGAATTGTGCAATCAATTAGGATGAAATTCCTATCTTTTAGGAGCTAATTTCCTCAAAGATTGCGCAAGGAAATACGAGATTAGATGAGCAAATAATTAGCTAAGTGTTGTTCAGATTTTCTCATTCAGTAGAGAGAACAATTATTCTTTCGCAGGTTGTGCTCAGAGTTGGAGCATGCAATTGCAATAGTTTCTCTAATCATCTGATTAATGCAAAGAGCCTTGACTCTTGAGGGGTTTTTCCCATTTGAGTTCCCCTAGAAATCACTGTGTATTTGAGGTTTTGCTTACTGCATGTCTACGCATGTTGTTTTAAACAGTGATTTACATTCCGCAGATCAGTAGAGTAGAATTGTGTCTCTTGTTTTCAGGTTGAAATCTTGAGCAATTGCAATTTCTATCAAATTTCTACATGTTATTAGATGCACAGTGGATGAAGGATATTGCAAAGGCGAGAAGAATTATTCTAGAAGGTGTGAGATAAGATGTGGTTACAAATCTCCATGGAAAAGATACACCACTTTCTATGTGGAAGGCACTGATTAAGCTCTTCAAAAATAGCATTGACCATAGAAAATTGGCCTTGAAAGACAAACTTCGAAACATCAGGATGCAGACAAATGACACTTTTGCAGTATCTCTCTAGGAGTTTGAGATGAGCTTGGAGGGGTTGGGGTGAATGTAGCAGAAGATGACCTAGTGAGCATACCTCTTCCAAGCCATCCAAAATCCTGGCACAAATACCAAGACTTTGTGAATGGAAGGTAAAAATTGTCGAATATGGAAAGGTTGTGGTCCGATTTGGTTCAAGAAGAGTTCAAGAGAAATAACAGAGATGGAACATCATCCAAAGCTGAGGATGAAGAGAATTTATTGTGAAAATTTATGAATCTTTATTACAGAAATCCTACTACATAAATTTGGTTTACTTCTCCTACTTGTGTTTTTAATTTAACAAGCTATTTTCAGAAATATTCAGAAAACATTGAAGTAAACACACTGCAGCCTATACATACATATAGATCAAGTACTGAAGAATTAAGCACATTCAATAAAGGACACAAGATATTTTTTGGACAAATATCCCAGAAAAAACCCAATGCGGGAAAACTAGTGCAGTAGCTCTTGAGGGTTTTATTGTTATGCAGAATTCTGAATACAATCTAGGGTACCAGTAGTGGTTTACTCAACAGAGAAAATCCCGGCAAAAGTACCTCTATCTCCGGAAACAGAAAATATGGTTGATTCAGCTGAGGATGAAGAACCCCACAGGTGCCTACACAGTCACTGTGTCACCCTTCAGTGTGGTTGAGTCACCCCTTTTGGATTTGTTGAATACGTGCCCTTTCTGGCCCATTGAAACACCAGCGCAGCTCTCTGAGTGACTGTGTCAGCCTCTTTCGGCTTTGCTTCCCTCTGCGTGAGCCCTTCTGGCTCTAGATCACCCCTGTTGGGCTTACGCTGCCTCTGCATCACTCCTTGGCCTGCGTTGCTCCTTTGGAACAGATCTGCCTCTCTGCCAATGTATTCTCGGCCTTGGATCTGAAATCCCTCTACTGATCTGCCCCTCGCTGCACTGCAAGGTCACTTGAAAATTCTCAACAAACCGCACTCTAGAATTTCGACTTAGCTCAAGTGTTACCACTATGTGTGTGTCCTCCAACTAACCCCAAACCTTCCTTTAATACTTTTCTCATTAAAGAATCAATGGTCGTGCTCTAATCTCTAATCGACGGATAAGATTAGAAAAGACTTGATCCTCGTTACTTAGAACATTCTCACCCACATGTTTAAATTAATTCCCTTTAACTATTTAATTTCCCTAAGTTAGACTTGGGGTCTCCATTAAAATAATTTATTATTGAAATAACTTAAGTTCTGGGTGGAATTTCTCCAAACGATTTCTGGGTCTTGGAGATCTCATGTGTTCTAGCCCCTCCACAAAGTTTCAGAGCTAGAGCACATCCGATGCTACCCAAAAATCAACACTCCCTCTTAACGAGGAAGGTGCTCTAGCAACACTTCAACTTGAAGCATCACCCTGATCCACGGCATCGATCCCTTGTGCTGCTGATGCTCGGCCTGCTACCCTTCATCCACTGCGTTGTTGCCTTCTATATTGTTGCCCATGACTTTGCCTCATTTGTATTGCAGCTCCGTCTCAAATGTTGCATCATGCTGCCCATAGCACTGCCACTACTAATGGCTGAACTCCAACTCAGTTGCTGAGAAGTAAGCAACTGAAGGACATCACCTAAAATCTTGAGAGACAAGTCACTATGGTTGCATCTCGATACTAAAACACCCTCTACTGCTAATCTGCATTGACCCTCTGGTGCCTCTGGTGCCTCTTCTACTCTACACTGCGTAAGCACTACCTCTGCGCTGTTGAAATCCCATCAGCCTCTACGCTGCTGCTTCTACGATGTTGTTGACTCTGCTCTGCGCTGCTCCAGTCGTCAACGTCCTAGCACTACCAATGTGGCTCCTTAATCCTCTGCACCAACTGACTCCAGTCATCCTGTTACTGTCATTAAGGGCTTTCGTAGATCGTATGTGATCCAAGAGTTTAAGCACCTCAAGGATCCTGTCCCTTTCTACAAGAAGTTCAAGAGAACTACAGATTTATGTCGCCCCACCTCTTCTCTCGAGGCACATGAGCACTCATGGCCATATCGTCATCACTCCCATCGTCATCCTTTGCTGCTTCAGCCCTAGAATCTGAATCTTCCTTGCCCTTCTTCTTCTGAGGACAAGTAGTGGCGAAATGTCCCAATTCACCACATCTAAAGCACCGGACCTTAGAAAGCTCTTTCTTCTTCTTCCCTCATTGTTGTTGTTGTGCCTTAGATGCGAGAGCCACATCTTCCTCCTCCTCCTTCTTGATCTTGGCTCCTCCGTTGTTGTTGCCTATCATGGTCAATCTCCTGATCTCTTCTTAACGAAGAGCTTCCCACATGTCTTCCCAATTTAAAAGTGTTGCTCTGCCCAAGATGCCTTAGACAAAGGTCTGCCACTCTTCAGACATTACATTCAGGGCAGTTCTCACCATAAGACCATCATTAAGAGTGACCACCATAGCAACCAATTGATCTCGAATCGCCTTCAATCTAATGAGGAAGGGGTCAATTTACTCTCGCTTATGCATCTGAAATAGTCGCAATTGATTCTCCAGAAGCATATTCCTCTGGACAGAGGTACTTTGATACAATCTGGTCAATGTCGTCCACATCTCATTTGCTGTATTTTTCTCAGCAATGTGTGGGACCACATGATCCTTCACCCCATCCATAATCAAGCGCTTGGCTCTAGCTTGATTTTCGTCATACTTCTTCAAAGGATCAGTGTCAACAGGAACAGCTACAACCTTCTCGGCATGATCTTTGATGCGATATTCATCAAGGACTGATAGGATTATGGCCTTCCAGATGAAGAAATTAGATGCTCCATCTAATCTGTCCTAATCCCTCAATCCATGAGAGGCCATCTCTACTCAACAATGTTGAAACGGATACTCTTCTCCCTTCTTATGTCGCTGCCAATCAGCAAGAGACTCGGATCTAGGTTTCATGGCGATAGAAAGCCTCTAGAGAATATGCTCCCTCTGATAAGTGATTTTCCTCTCTCCGATCACTATGTTGATCATATCTCAGACTTCTTGGCTAGAAAGTCTGTTGAAGAACTGTTTCCCCTACTTTTTCAACCTTGCTAAACACTGTTCTACACCAGCAGAAACAATGCCCCACTAGCAATTTCCGAAGAACCAAACTCCACTTCCAGTCACGATAACTGGCTCTGCGTCACCTCCTCTTGGACTGTGTCACCCTCCAAGGTCTGTGTGAACCTCTGCGTTAGCTCTGCATGAGCTACACAGGCTCTGTGTCACCCTTCTCGGACTGTGTGAGCCTCTGTGTCAGCTCTGCATGAACTAGGATGACTCTACGTTACCTCCCCAAGGCCTGCGGTGCCTCTCTGGTACGCTGCCTCTTCCGGATCTGCGTTGTCACTCAGGACAGCCTTCTTCCTGTAGCAGAAACTTTGTCACTTCGCTAATGGCTTCAACTCTCTCTGATCTGCAATAGCTCTGATACCATGTGACAATTTCTGAAACCTTAATATAGAAATCCTACTGTAGAAATCTGGTTTACTTCTCCTACTTGTGTTTTTAATTTAACAAGTTATTTTCAGAAATATTCAGAAAGCATTGAAGTAAACACACTACAACCCTACACATACATACAGATCAAGTACTGAAGAATTGTTGATCAATGGTTGTCATTAATGTCAACCCAAGCAGCACCAGGGGCTACCTTGATCTTGCATGGGAATTTTGACTTGACAACTTACTCTAGTCCGAATCAAGGATATTTTTGATGGTTTCTACTTGTTGAAATGTTTCCGTTGATATATGGCACGCCACGTAATTATTCACGGTTTGAGAGATATTCGTGTTTGAAGTTAGTAACCCCAGTTAGTGGGCTAAAACCCCATGGGGTTGTGGCATGACACTAATCATTGGTTGTGATCATTGAATAGTCAATAATTAATAATTTTTTAAGCTCCTAAAATCCCTCCAACGTTCACTTGTTGAAGACCCTCTCAACCTAAGCATTTATATAAATTGTGACCCTCATATCCTCCTCATGTAAGGATTTCGCTACTTAAAAACAGGTCATCGTGGCATTTTCGCTATAACTTTTTTTCTACGAAACTTCAGACGCTGAAAAAAAACCCACTTGAGCCAAAATCCTGATGAAGCTCTTGTCTGAATTTCAGATATAGGTTCGCTATATTTTCAGAGATATGATCTGAGGAAGTGAGGGTGACCTTGGGAAAATCGACATAACTTTCTCTCTGAGGATTGGATTCAAATTTTGTAAGAAGTGATAAAAAGAGAACGAGTTGTAGTTTGTTGGGTATCGTTTTCAGGACCAAAAGTTGAAACAATGACACGTGGCACTTTGTACAAGTTCGCTCCACTGAACCAGTCTATAATCAAGTCATCGTAGGAGATTGGGCATAACTATTTCTTGAAGAATCCAATATTGATCAAACATACGGGGTTGGAAAGAGGACTCAGAGGGCTACCACAGGACGCAATTTCAGACCTTTGAGATTTGAAATCACATAGATACAGCAGTTTCAATATCGAGCTTCTAGAAGGCAAGAAAAATATGCATTCAAGGATCACTGCAGTAAGGACAACACATCGACAATCAAGGGTAAGTCTGCTACAACAAGGTATGTATGATTAGTGTTTAAATTTTAATTTGAATATCATCTCTGACATGTGTTTTTGCAGGACAGTGTAAGTATTTTGTATGTATGTTTGATTGGGTTTTATTCATAAATGTTGAACGTATTTACATTTGAATTTTGAATATTTCTCTGACATATGGCTTGCAGGACAGTTTAAGTATTTTGTTTGTATATTGGTTTGGGTCTTGTTCATTAATGCATATGCAGGAAGGAGGACAAAATAGGACAACTCAAACACATACTAGAAGGACAATGCAACGCCAAAGTACCATTACTTGAAGCAAGCACTACAATACCTCAACAGCTGCTATTGTTCAAAGAAGCAGTGTCAAGTCAAGTATCAAGTCGTGTCAAAAGTCACTATTGTAAAAATCGTCATTGTAAAATTGTAAAAGAGTCAATCTACCTAGATTTGGAGAGGCATTGTTGGGAGGTATAAGTGTCATTGTTGGATAATGTTATGGTTGGGTTGCATGTCATAGTGTGATTGGGTGATTGGTCTAGTTCGAGAAAATCATTGTGAATCAAAATGTATCATGGATCATTGTCCCTGGTACGAGAGTCCACACTCTTGTCTTATTTCTGATCATTATAGGGTGGCAGGGAGGTGCTAAGTTGGTGCATGAAGTCACCTACAAGTTGGAGCATGTGAACACTTCAGGGTCGTAGGTCAATCTAGGATGTCGGGGCATCCATTCAGTTGACTACTAAAGAAACTAGGGCATTGGGGCGTCCTTACAGTGGGAGCTGGAGAAGAATGCTTTTCTAGAATTCTATGAAGTTGTACCTTTCATTTTAGTTGGGGATGAAGATTAAAGAATTTATTAGAAAAGCGTTCGGTGGTTTTTGACTTGGAGGAGGTTTTCCACCTAAAATTCGTGTGCCTATTGTGTTCTATTGTTTACTGTTGTTACTAGATAAACACCAAGAATAATTGAAGATTAACTAATGCTCTAAAAAGATTTAAAAGTGCTAATTGATAAGAAATACTAATTCACCCCCCCTCTCAGTATTTCCAACAGAAAGTCTGCTGAGAAACTATTTCCCCTACTTTGTCAACCTTGCTAGAAATTGTTCTGCACCAGTAGAAACAATGCCCCACCAGCAATTTCCGAAGAACCAAACTGCACTTCCAGTCACGGCAACTGGCTCTGTGTCACCTCCTCTTGGACTATGTCACCCTCCAGGGTCTGCTTGAGCCTCTGCGTCAGCTCTGCATGAGCTAGACAAGCTCTATGTCACCCTTCTCAGACTGCGTGAGCCTCTGCATCAGTGCTGCGTGAGCTAGGTTGATTCTACGTCACCTCTCTATGGACTGTGTTGTCCCTCTGGTACGTTGCCTCTTTCAGATCTGCGCTGTCACTCGGGACAACCTTCTTCCTGCAGCAAAAACTTCGTCACTTTGCTAATGGCTTCAGCTCTCTCTGATCTGCAATAGCTCTGATACCATGTGAAAAATTTTGAATCCTTATTATAGAAATCCTACTACATAAATCTAGTTTACTTCTCCTACTTGTGTTTTTAATTTAACAAGTTATTTTCAGAAATATTCAGAAAACATTGAAGTAAATACACTGCAACCTACACATACATACAGATCAAGTACAAAAGAATTGTTGATCAGTGGTTGTCATTGATGTCAACCCAAGCAACACCAACGGCTGCCCCGATCTTGCATGGGAATTTTGACTTGACAACTTACTCTATTCCGAGTCAAGGATATTTTGGATGGTTTCTACTCCTCGAGATGTTTCCGTTGATATATGGCATGCCATGTAATTATTCACAGTTTAAGAGATATTAGTGTTTGAAGTTAGTAACCCCAGTTAGTGGGCTAAAACCCCATGGGGTTGTGGCATGACACTGGTTGTGTTCATTGAATAGTCAATAATTAAAAAAAAATTAAGCTCCTAAAATCCCTCCAACGTTCACTTGTTGAAGACCCTCTCAACCTAAGCATTTATATAAATTGTGACCCCCATATCCTCCTCATGCAAGGATTTCGCTACATAAAAACAGGTCATCATGGCATTTTTGCTATAACTTTTTTTCTGCAAAGCTTCAGATGCTGAAAAAAAAACCATTTGAGCTGAAATCCTGATGGAGCTCGTGTCTGAATTTCGGATATTGGTTCGCTATATTTTCGGAGATATGATCTGAGGAAGTTAGGGTTTTTGCAGGCTCCAAAATTTCATGTCAAACAAGTGACCTTGGGAAAATCGTCATAAATTTCTCTCTGAGCATTGGATTCAAATTTCGTAAAAAGCGAGACAAAGAGGACGGGTTGTAGTTTGTTGGGTATCATTTTCAGGACCAAAGGTTGAAACAGTGACACGTGGCACTTCGTAAAAGTTCGCTCTCCTGAACCAGTCTATAATCAGGTCATCGTAGGAGATTGGGCATAACTATTTCTTGAAGAATCCAATATTGATCAGACCTAGGGGTTGGGAAGAGGACTCAAAGGGCTACCACAGGACGCAATTTCAAACTTTGGAGATCTAAAATTACATAGATACAGCAGTTTCAATATCGAGCTTCTAGAAGGCAAAAAAAACATGCATTCAAGGATCACTACAGTAAGGACAACACATCAACTGTCAAGGGTAAGTCTGCTACAACAAGGTATGTATGATTAGTGTTTGAATTTTAATTTGAATATCATCTCTGACATGTGTTTTTGCAGGACAGTGTAAGTATTTTGTATGTATGTTTGATTGGGTTTTGTTCATAAATGTTGAACGTATTTACATTTGAATTTTGAATATTTCTTTGAGATATGGTTTGCAGGACAGTGTAAGTATTTTGTTTGTATATTGATTTGGATCTTGTTCATTAATGCATGTGCAGGAAGGAGGACACAATAGGACAACTCAGACACATACTAGAAGGACAATGCAACACCAAAGTACCATTACTTGAAGCAAGCACAACAATACATCAGCAACTGCTAGTGTTCAAAGATGCAATGTCAAGTCAAGTATCAAGTCGTGTCAAAAGTCAGTGTTGTAAAAATCATCATCGTAAAATTGTAAAAGAGTCATTATTGTAAAAGAGTCAATCTGCCTAGAATTGGAGAGGCATTGTTGGGAGGTATAAGTGTCGTTGTTGGATAATGTTATGGTTGGGTTGCAGGTCATAGTGTGGTTGGGTGATTGGTCTAGTTCAAGAAAATCATTGTGAATCATATTGTATCGTGGATCATTGTCCCTGGTATGAGAGTCCACACTCTTGTCTTATTTCTAATCATTATAGGGTGGCAGGGAGGTGCTAGGTTGGTGCATGAAGTCACCTACAGGTTGGAGCCTATGAACACTTCAGGGTGATAAGTCGGTCTAGGATGTCGAGGCATCCATTCAATTGACTACTGAAGAAACCAAGGCGTTGGGGCGTCCTTCCAGTGGGAGTTGGAGAAGAATGCTTTTCTAGAATTCTATAAAGTTGTACCTTTCATTTCAGTTGGGGCTAAAGATTAAAGAATTTATTAAAAAAGTGTTCGGTGGTTTTTGACCCGGAGGGGGTTTTCCACCTAAAATTTGTGTGCCTATTGTGTTCTATTGTTTACTGTTGTTACTGGATAAACATCAAGAATAACTGAAGGTTAACTAATGATCTGAAAAGATTTAAAAGTGCTAATTGATAAGAAATATTGATTCACCCCCCTCTGAGTATTTCCAACAATTGGTATGAGAGCTTGGTTCCTTCAATAGTAGTCTAACGACTGGAAGGAGATCATGGAGTATACTAAGAATAGAGTTCCTCTGTTCAATGGAAATAACTACGCACTTTGGAGTGGAAGAATGAAGGTTCATTCGCTGGCATAAGGATACGAAGTATGGGAAATCGTTGAAAAAGGCTTTACAGCGACCTAGGATGAACAAGGTAAGAAAAATGTGGTATATGATGCAAAGTCTAAAGATCTCATTATCAGTGGGCTTATCGAATCTGTCTATCTTAAGGTACTGAGATGAAAACTGCTAAAGAAGTATGGGGCAAGCTTGAGAATATATATGCAGGTGACTCAAACGTGAATGAAATAAAGCTTCAAATTTACATGGAAAAATTTGAGCAACTCAAAATGAAGGAAGATGGAAACATTGATGCATACTTACAACATGATGAAATAACAAATGAATTGGAAGTTTTGGGAGAACCTGTCGACACGAAAATCGTTTTCTGAAAGATTCTTAGAACCTTGCCTGCAAGATTCAACCCAAAGATATCTGTCTTGGAATATAGTTCAAATCTAGCCAATCTCAGCAAAGATGAATTGCATGGAGTGCTTACGGCATATGAAATGAGGATTGAAGAAGAGGACGACACATCTCACATAGAAACAACATCCCCCGCATCCAAGAAACTAGTAAGGACAAGCATACTCCGAAAGTGAAAACTTGTAGTTGTAAGCAAGAAGAAAAGGAAGAAGATGAAGAAGAATTTTCAGATAAAGAATTTGCCTACTACACGCGAAAAATGAGAACAGGTACGGGGAAATTCAAAGGTAAACTTCCATTGATATGTTTCGATCGTGGTGATGTTGGGCATTTTGCAGCCAAGTGTCCTCACAAAAATGACATTGTTACGAAAGGAAAGAAAGGTCTAAGGAAGTTCAACAAGCAAGGCAAGAAGAAATGGTTTAAGAAGAGTTTCTTCTCCAAAGAAGATAGCTCCTCGGCTGATGAAGACAGTGATAACGAAGAAGAAATCAACGAAAGAGTATTGTTTATTGCCGAGCATAATAAGCAAGAAGCATCTGACGAAGAAGAAGAGATCACTGAGGTTGAATTTCAAAACGAAGTGATCAGGGTTATCAAAATGCTCAAGGTCAAGAAGAAGCATGTTAACATTCTTGAAGACAAATTAAATATAGAAAGGGAATAGGTCCTAAATCTTAAAATCAAGGTTGAAGAATACAAACGAGATGAAGAATCGCTCAGGGAAGAATTAAAGGAAAGCAACAAGGAAAGAGAAGTATTGGAAGCTGAAATAGTTTCTCTACGAAAGCAAGCAAAAAATGGAAAAACTCTTCAAAACTACAACAACAACTCCAAGGCATTGGAAGAAATCATCAACAATCAAGAATAAAACAGTGACAAGACTGGTCTTGGTTACAAAAAAAAATATGAAAAAGAGCCAAGTCCTTCTATGACAACAAAAGAAGATGGATATGCAAAATATAACAAGCAGGTAGACCTCTCAGCCAACTCAAGAGATCAAGACTCGCAGAAAGAACCATGGAAGGCAATTCCTCGAAGAAGATTTCCTCCTAGGTATCAACCTATCTTCTATGGTCATTGTTATTCATGTGGAAGCTTTGGACATAGAGCTATAGAATGTCACACCTATGTTTGGAATAAATTCTGTTTCGGGAGATCTTTCAGAAAGGGATATTTTGGAACTCAGCAGAATATTAACAGATTTGATCAATTGAGAGATGATGTCGAATGTTACAAATGTAACAATTTTGGACACTTGGCTAAAGATTGCAGACTTGGAAGTTCTTCAAGGGAATTCTTGCAAAATCAGAATGAACAAATATGAAAAAAAGAAGACTGAAAAATGTGCTATCGCTCTCAAGGCTCAAAGCAACAGAAACGTTTGGTATGTTGATAGTGGTTGCTCAACTCAAATGACTGGAGATAGGAATAAGTTCATATCCTTTAAGGAAAAGAAGGATGGAACAGTGTCTTTTGGAAATGATGGGTCTTCAAACGTCATAGGAGTAGGTATAGTCACACTTGGAAGAAAGGATGCATTAGCGAAAGATGTGTTGTTGGTTGAAAATATGAATCACAATCTACTCAGTGTTGGACAAATGTGCGATCAAGGACACACGATGCTATTTAACTCTACGAAATGTGAAATCAAGAAAGGCAAGTTCGGTAAAATTGTGGCTAAGCAAACCTCCAAATGACATATATTTTGGATGCGACACCTAAAGGGTTCTTTTTGGAGAAAGAAGACGAAAGTTGGTTATGGCACAAACGAATGGGACATAAATTTCGACAATTTGGTCAGGATCAACAAGAAGGAAGTAGTAAGAGAAATGCCTAAAATTTCAGAACCTACCAAAATGATATGTGAATCTTGTCGGCACGGCAAGCAGACAAAAGTTGAGTTCAAGACAAAAGAACACTTTGCATCACGTCCATTGGAATTAGTACATACTGATCTATGTGGTCCTATCAGAACAAAAGGTTTAGATGGAGAATTATATTTTATGCTAATGATAGATGATTACACCAAAATGACAGTCGTCAGCTTCTTAAAGAAAAAGACTGAGGCATTCGAGTGTTTTAGAATCTACAAGGAATTGGTTGAAAATGAAACTGATTTGAAGATCAAATGTCTGAGATCAGATAATGGTGGAGAATTCACTTACAAGGTATTTCAGCAGTACTTTGATGAAAATGGAATAAAAAGGCAATTCTCAGCAACCAAAACACCGCGCAAAATGGCGTTGTTGAAAGAAAAAACAAAATCGTACAGTAAATGGCTAGAACAATGTTAAATGACTCAAAATTAGATGATAAACTCTGGGTTCAAGCAATCAATACAGTTGTATTCATTATAAACAGGGGTTTGCTAAGGAACAATTGTAACATGATTCCATACGAATTATGGAAAATAAGACCGGCTAACGTCAAATACTTCAAAATATTTGGAAGCAAATGCTACATCAAAAGAGAAGATAAAAAATTGGGCAAGTTCAATTCCCGTGTCGATGAAGGTATTTTCGTTGATTATTCACGCAAAAGAAAGGCTTATAGATGCTACAATCTGAGGCGAAAAAAAATAGTGGAAAGCATAAATGTTACTTTTGATGAAGATTGTGTTACAAAGGATGACGATGAGATTGTCCCTTCAAGAAAATCTGAGGGATCTGAGAGAGAATCTGCGAAGGATGAAGAAGAAGCTCCAGAACAAGACCAATCAAATAAGGAAACAGCAGTCAACCAAGAGGAAATAAGAAATGATCAGCAGAATGTACAAGAAAATTCTCTAAAAGCTTTAAAACAATGGTGTCAAAAGAATCATCCGTCAAATCAAATCATCGACAACATAAATGAAGGAATTGGAACCAGAAGAAGTCGACAGCTTCGTTCATCACAACAAGCCCACCTTGCCTTTTTAGCAACTTTTGAGCCTAGCAATTTTGAGGAAGCTAGTCAAGATGAACACTGGGTAGCAACTATGAATGAAGAACTGGATCAAATTGAGAATAACGATACTTGGGAATTGGTCCCATGAACAAAGGATAAAAATGTTGTTGGAACTAAATGGGTCTTCAGAAACAAATTGAATGAGGATGGACAAGTTACTAGGAATAAGGCAAGATTAGTCTGCAAAGGATATGCACAAGTTGAAGGAATTGATTTTGAAGAAACACTTGCTCCCGTTGTGAGATTGGAAGCTATCAGAATGTTTCTCTCTTATGCATGCTCGAGAAAAATCAAGGTCTACCAAATGGATGTTAAGTCAGCCTTTCTAAATGATGAATTGAAAGAAGAAGTTTACATTGAACAACCCGAAGGTTTTCTGCTCTCTGAAAAGGAAAACTATGTCTGCAGATTAAAGAAGGCACTACATGGTCTCAAGCAAGCTCCTAGAGCTTGGTATGCTCGTCTTGATGGATATCTACATCAACAAGGATTCAAGAAAGGAAGCGCCGACAACAATCTCTATGTGAAAGTGGATCAAGATAACCTAACAATTATCGAGGTATATGTAGACGATATAATTTTTCGAAGCACTGACGATAGATTAAGTAAAAACTTTGCCACAAAGATGCAAAGTGAGTTTGAAATGTCTCTACTTGGCGAGCTGGCATACTTTTTAGGGCTTCAGATATCTCAGTAGGATAAAGGAATATTTATATATCAAACCAAGTACATCAAGGAAATGCTCAAGAAATTCAAGATGGAAGATTGCAAGCTTGTCCTTACCCCAATGGTAACAGGGTGCAAGTTAAGTTTAGATGATTCGTCAAAGGATGTGGACCAGAGGTTGTATAGATCTATGATTGGCAGTCTTCTATATGTGACAGCTTCTTGGCCAGAAGTAATGTAGGTAGTTGGAAAAGTAGCAAGATTCTAAGCGGCACAAAAGAATCTCATATTATTGTTGTCAAAATAATTCTCTGATATCTTAAGGGCACAACAGAATATGGTTTATAGTGTCCCAAAGGAAATAATCTAGTTATCTAGGCATATACAGATGCAGATTGGGCAAGAAGTGTTGATGATCGAAAGAGTACCAATGGAGCAGCATTCTATCTAGGTGGTTGCCTTGTTTCATGGTTAAGTAAAAAGCAATCTCCAATCTTGTTATCCACAGCAGAAGCAAAATATATCACGACAGCAGCGTGTTGTACTCAAGTTCTCTTGATGAAGAAAACTTTGCAAGATCTTCAAGTCAAGTTTGATGAGCCTATTCCCATATTTTGCGACAACACCAATGCCATCAGTATCTCCAAGAATCCTGTGATGCATTCCAAAACAAAGCACATTTCGATCAAATATCATTTCGTTAGAGAGCGGGTCACCGAAAAGAATATCAAGCTTGAATATGTTGGCACAAAGGAACAAATTGCTGACATCTTTACCATACCATTACCTCGTGAAGCATTTGAGTATCTTCGCCTAATGCTTGGGATTCTCCCAAGTTCTCATTAGACTCTTTCTCTTATCTAAGTAAGTAAAAAAAAAGGGGGATTTGAGGTGTGTAGAGGTCCGCAGGATGACATTTGTCAGGGTGAGTTACCCTTTTCCATTGATGGCAAAGGGGGAGAGAATGTTGTACGAAGATGTGTCATGATCGCAGGGGGACTACTTGTGTTGCCATCAATGCCAAAGGGGGAGATTGTTGATCAGTGGTTGTCATTGATGTCAACCCAAGAAGCACCAGGGGCTAGCTCGATCTTGCATGGGAATTTTGACTTGACAACTTACTCTATTCTGAGCCAAGGATATTTTGGATGGTTTCTATTTGTCGAGATGTTTCCATTGATATATGGCACGCCACGTAATTATTCACGGTTTGAGAGATATTCGTGTTTGAAGTTAGTAAACCCAGTTAGTGGGCTAAAACCCCATGAGGTTGTGGCATGACACTAATCATTGGTTGTGGTCATTGAATATTCAATAATTAATCATTTTTTAAGCTCCTAAAATCCCTCCAGCATTCACTTGTTGAAGACCCTCTCAACCTAAGCATTTATGTAAATTGTGACCCTCATATCCTCCTCATGTAAGGATTTCTCTACTTAAAAACAGGCCATCGTGGCATTTTCGCTATAAATTTTTTTTTGGAACCCACTTCTGTTGCCTCTCCTATAACTGCTTCTACTCAAGGAAAAACCGGAGGTTGTTGTGGTCAGTCCTGACTCCTCACCCAAAACCTGTTACATATCAGATACTGTTGGAACTCAGCCAATGCATGCATAATAGCCATCATCTCCTTGTCATATATCGGACACAAACTCTCATGCGGTAGTAGCTTTCGGCTCTCGAAAGCTATCGAGTGCCCCCCCCTGCATCAACACCGCGCCTACTCCTTCCCTCGAAGCATCACACTCCAGAATGAAGGGCTGCGTGAAATCCGGCAAAGCCAATACCGTACAACTGCTCATTACCTCTTTGAGCTTGTCAAAAGCCCTCTGCGCAGTATCAATCCACCCAAATGACCCCCTTCCTGGTAACATCTGTGATGGGTGCAGCAAGCTGAGAAAACCCTTTGATAAATTTCCGGTCTTAGGTGCAGATGCCTACAAATCCCCGGAGCTCTGTCACATTCTTCGGTTCCGGCCAATCCCGAATGGCCCGAATCTTCTCCTCATGGACTCTTACCCCGTCCACAACAATGATGTGCCCCAAATAAAGCATCTCTATCAGCCCAAACTCGCATTTGGAGAGCTTAGCATAGAATTGTTGCTCCTCTAAAATACGTTGTACAACCTCAATGTGTTGTAAGTGCTCCTCCCATGTGCATTTGTAGATGAGGATGTCATCAAACAACACCAGCACGAACTTCCTCAATTGACCACAGAAGATGTGGTTCATGAAAGACTAAAAGGTAGCTGGTTCGTTGGTTAGCCCGAAGGGCATCACCAAAAACTCAAAGTGGCCATAGTGGCACCTGAATGCAGTCTTGGGGACGTCCTAGTCCCTCACCCTGATCTGATGGTACCCTGACCTCAGATCGATCTTGGAGAAGAACTTCAGTCCCCTTAACTCATCCATCAACTCATCAATCCTAGGGATGGGGTATCGGTTCTTCACGGTCTTTTAGTTGAGTGCCCTATAGTCAATGCACATCCGCAATGTGCCATCCTTCTTCACCATAACAACAGAAGAAGCAAATGGGCTAGTACTGGGTCGGATGTGTCCCAGTGCTAAGAGCTCATGGATAGCTCTCTCAATCTCATCCCTATAAGCCTTCGGGTGCCCTATAGGGGGTGGTGATCACTACCTGGATCCCCTGTTCCAACTCAATAGTATGCTCAAACCCCCGGTCTGGCAACTGCACCAGTGGTGTGTCCCCAAAACCGTGGAGTATCTGTCTAATATCGACTGCACACCGGGGTGTACTGACTGCCCTGTGACTGTTGCCTCTAAAATACACAGCTCTACTGCCCACTCTATGTCCCCCTTCCGGAAGTCTGCCTCCATCCGGTGTGCTGAAACTGTCTGAGGAGGGTATGTGTGCATGCCTCTGATCATCACATGCTTCCCACTCTTCTTGTCTATCCACTCCATCTCCAGTGTCTTCCAATCTGTGGTGACCTTACGCAATGTAATCAGCCACTGCACTCCCAATACCACATTGGTATCTGGGATGTCAACCACAAAGAAATAGTTTGTCATCGTGTACGTCCCCATGGTCACTGCCAATGCTGGAACATACCTCATACACTACATAGTTCTGGTGCCCGGAACCAACATTGAGAACCCATCAAAACTCTATGTCGGTATGCCCCTCCTCTGCACTAGCTAAGCATCAATGAATTTATGAGTGGCCCCGCTATCTACCAGAACTGAAACTCCTTTCCCCGCAGAGTCAAATACTTATGAGTGGCCCTGCAGTGTCAAATACTTAGGAACTCCTTGCAAAGATGCAAGGACTCCTCCTGTGGGTGCAAACGCTGCCACTCCTGCTCCTGGGGAAGGTGGTGGTGGATGATCACCTCTCGGTGCCTCAGCACTGGCATCTCCCTTTAACTCCACATACGCATCTTCTTCTCCCTCACTGTCGGAGAAGACCTCCATGTAATGTGCCTTTCCTACAGCACATCGATGACCCGGTGCCCATGGCTCCTGGCATGTGAAGCATAGCTTCCTCCGTCTCAAATATCTCTGGGTGTCATCATCCAAAGGCCCTCAGCCCTAGTTCCCCTTCGGCAGTGGAACTCTCGTGTCTTTCCCCTTTGGATGAAATGTCGGTCTCTGGGGGAAAGGAGCTCTAGTCCTAGGCAAAGAATCCTACAAGTCCCTTGTCCTCCCAACTGCGTCCTGAAGTGTAGCAGGCCTAGTAGATCTGACTAACCCATGCGGAGGCTCTACCAACCCATCAATGAACATGTAAATCCTCCTGGTTGCAGACAAGTCTGGCACCATCACTGAAAGTCTCAAGAACTAAAAAATGTAAGTCTCTGGGTTCCCGATTTGTTTGAGCTTGGTCAACTCGACAAAATGCTCTTCTGGATCCTTCTGGTCAAATCTCTCCATCAATCTCCGGTGAACTTTGCACACGTTGTCACTCCTGAGTGACCCAACGTGGTCATTGTTGAGATTTTGTGTATTTGGAGTAGCACCAGATGTGCTCTAGCTCCCAAAATTTATGGAGGGACTAGAGTACACTTGATCTACAAGACCCAGAAAGGGATTTGTGAAATTTCATCTGGTTTGGGAGATATTTAATTAATTATTTATTTTAATGTATTTCCTAAGTCTAAACTTAGGAAAATTAAATAATTAAAGTTAATTAAATTAAACATGTGATGAAATTGTCTTAAGTCATACAGATCAAGCTTTCTTTTAATATGAGCCATTTATTCAAGATATGATCATGGTTGTTGGTTTCCCAACGAAAAAAGTATAAAAGAAAGGCTTGGGGTCATTTGTAAAGACACACAAAGGCAGAACACTGAAGCTAAGCTGAGATTCTAGGGCAAGGTTTGCTAAGAATTCTCATGAGTGTTTCAGCTGCAGAGAGGAGAGTTTAGACAAACGGGATGATCTGATCCCAGTGTCTAGAATCAGCAAGAGACAGAGAGCAGCTTCAGAAAGGCAGCGCAGAGTAGCAGGGGCTTCAGTAGGAAGAGGGCAGCAACTGCGCAGCGCAGGGGTAGCTTCAGTTACGCAAGTGTTGCGCAATCACTCCCAAGGTAGCGTAAGGCAGCTAAAAACCCTCAGAGTTTACACAGAGACCCTTACAGGCAGCGTAGGGACTGCATCACCCAGTCTGGGGTAACGCAGCCCTTTCCAAGCCAACGATTGTTGATTTATGGTAGAATCAGATGTGCTCTAGCCTTGTAACTTTGTATATAGGCTAAGACACATGTATTCAATAATACCCAGAAATGGTTTTGGAAAATTCCACTTAGACATGGTTTAATTAAATTAATTAATTGTTTTTTAATGTTTTCCTAAGTCTAAACTTAGGGAAATTGATTAATTAAAGGGTATTAATTAAACTAAGTGTGAATCTTCTAGATAAAGTCATGGATCACCTCCAAGTTAATCTTAGCCCTTGATTATGTTTTGAGCTTGGCCGTTGAAGGGTCAAGGAAGAATATAAGGAGGGTGACGGGCCTATGGGAAACACATTGAGCATTTGGCATTTTCGAGCTTGTGAGAGAGACACGGTTTTTTGATCATAATCAAATCACTAGGGCAGGGTTTGCTAAGTGATTTTGATTCAATTGTCAGTTTCAGAGAGGGCTAGAGGTAGTAACTGGTCAAGAGGACCAGGAGTACATTTCAGAGAGAGGCAGCATTGACGCAGAGAGAGACAGCACAGTCACCTAGAGGGGTGATGCAGTTCCTGAAGGAATTCACGCAGAAGTGACGCAGTGTCTCTTTGATTTAGTCCGGAGATCGCTGGAAGCTGGGGTTTCTGAACTAGGAGGGCCAAAACCCAGTTTCAGATCAACCCAGATCAGTTGTTGAGCAAAGGTGACACAGTTCCAGAGCCGGCCCACGCAGGCTTACGCAGTTCCAGAATAGGCATCACGCAGAGGAAGAGAGGGGCTTCACCAGCGCTGTTCAGGTCAGCCGGGGATTTGCAGAGTGAGGTATACCTCACATTTTCACCTGTTGTCTAGATTTCTCTGAAGGGTGAGCCAGATATTGGCAGCCTAGTTGTACTCAAGATTTTGCCGCTTAATAATATAAAACCCTTAGATCTGTTGCATCGGTTTTCCCGAGTTGGGTTTTTCCGGAGACTTAGTCTAAAAATAACTGTATCAAATGTGGATGTTTTTCATTGTATTTTGTTCAGTTTGTTTCAACACTTAGATTTATTCCGCAACATTATTTGTATAGACTGCTTCAATAATTACTTCAATATTTCACTATAATGAAATAATTATGAAAAATAATAGAAGAAGTAATTTAGATTTGTTGCAGTAGGAATCCAGATCTAGGATTTTTCACATGGTATCAGAGCTTATTCAAGTTGAAGTGCAGGAAAAACAAGAGTGAACCAACAGATCAGCGCTGAAGAGACTAGGATCTGCGTAAGCAGCAGCAAACTCCGCAGAAATTACGCAGTCCAGACCAGGAGGGCAATCCAGCGCAGACAAGGCTCCCTCTGAGAGAGTTGACAGCGGGTAAGATTTTTCAGTTGCAGAAGAGGCAATGTAGCTGAAGGACGCAGTTACTGCACAACAGTAAGAGCTGGTACATAAGCGTCAAAAAAATTTTGAAAAACACAAATTGGGGATTTCTTGACCTCAGAGAGTTTCCTTACTCAAAGAAACTCAGTTTTTCCCGTGCATCAGCAGAAGCAGTGACTTACTCCTCAAGGAGTGCATAAGTCTAGTTGAGCAGAGGGTTAGAGCAAGATATCGATAGTTGAGGAGATGGCCAGCAATGGATTGCTTCATCAAGATAGATTGGAGAGTGCCTCCTACTATGTTCAAGAATACAAGTTATTTCCATAAATTAGATTCAGAAAATATCGAAAATAAACACAACTACAGCCTACACATGCAGATCATTTACTGAATAATGCACTCATGCAACAAAGTGACAAATGGATTTTTGGACATAAGTCCCCGGAAAAACCCAAAGCGGGAAAACTGGTTCAGCAAATGTAACAGTGGAAGTTGTAGATTTGGTTTCTGTAGCAGCAAGACTTGTAGATTTGTTGGCTTAATAGCAAAAATGGCTTTAATTATAAAAATACACAAGAGGTATTTATAATAATAAATATTTATTGATATGATATGAATAAGACCATTGAAAGTTACAATGAGGTCCTCCTTTTATACCTATGCAAGTACCTTTTCACGAATGGGCATGTCTTTTAGACATGCCTTTTCAGCGAACTAACAACTACTTAACATAATCACTATTTAACTATTAATGACTATATTTATTACATTAGTTATGAATTAGATTCATAGCATTGCCTTCTTCTCGAAAAGCTTTGTCCTCAAAGCTTAAAAGGATACTAATTTTCTTTGCTTTAATCGCTTCCCAAGTTTCTTCATGTTGTCACCTTGAACATATAATTTGTACTCATAATTCCTTTTCTTTTTTTTCTTTTTTTCTTTTTTTTTTTCTTTTTTTTTAATAATAATATTATGTCACTTATATATATACACAACCTTAATACTTTATATATATAATTATTAAGGTATAGCATATATATCGAATTATATTGACCCCGCCCGCAAAGAATTTGACTGATCAAAGGACACAATCGTGGTCACACCCCACCAGCAGAGAAGTCACGCCATTTGCTGAATGAGAGTCACTCTCATGACACAGCATATTGACCACTCAATACAATCGTCGATTGGAGCATATGACAGGTCGGATCGACTGCTTGACATCAATGGCCATTGTTGCAATCCCTTCCCCGACGGTTCCAGTCTCGGATATCACAGAAGATCAATTCGGATCATTTCTGAAATAAGCTCGATATATTCTCAGTGCAATCACAGTAAGATCAGTTCGGATCACAGTAAGATATGACGCGTTGTTCATGATCTCGGAAATCGACAACTGTTCGTGGTAAGCTTTCTCTGCGGAGCTGACGGGCGCGTAGGAAGAAAGCATGAAATGTATGCGCGGATAGGGCACCAGATTCGTTTGGAATTCCACGTTCAGGGCACCGTCGAACCGGAGCGAGGTGGTCAAGAAAGAGATGACCTATGAAACCAGTCTGTTGAGATTGGTGTACGTGGGCCGCTCTTTCTGGTGGGGAATTGAATAGTTTGACAGCCGCCATTTCCATGAATTACCACGACAAAAACCAGAGGCAGCACAACGAGCGGGCGAGCATTGACTCTCCCCCATCACGCCACCGTAGGATAGAAGACGACAATCAGAACAACCAACACCACAGAACGAAAACCGACAATGAGCCTGACACAAGCAGAGGACACCATGACCACCACAGAAGAGAACGCGAAAGATACAGCACACCGACACACACATCACACGTCAGATCAAAAGAGCCACCGCCGCCAAAACCATTACAAAGCAATGCTTGTGAAAGACATGGACACAATTCTTACCCTTTACGGGAAGGCACTTGCTACGAACACGCCCTTTAGATAGGCATAATCCGCAGGGAAACCTGTTAGGGATTTGGCACAGGGTGCAGTTTGCTGTGAGATCAGCCTTTTCTGAATAGGACCAGATGGCTATTGGATTTCCCCCGATGATTTCAAAACGTTTTTTCCGTCCAGTGTCGATATCCATGTTGCTTGCCTCATCTGCTGCCATTTGTAGCGAATATTTTTCTCTGAAAATAACAAGGAATGTCAAGACTGTGATATATTGATTGTATGGGACTGTGGCAGCAGCAGAGGCAAGTTTTAAATGGTGGAAGGCATAACCTTGTACCTTCTCTTGAAGACTTCTACACATATGTTCTTTCCATTTAAGTTTTTCCAGATATTGCAATCTCTCCTTCTCTGTTTGTTGTCTCTGCTCTTTTGTCTGTTGCAGATCAGTGTTATTGGAATTTGATTTAACTAGATGAAAATCCACATCAGCTTCATCTTTTTGTTTTTTTTTTTCTGTAGCTGGCAATGATATTTCTTGTATAAAAGGCACATTTATGTCCTGCGAAATATTTGTCTCCACATTCCCAACATTTCCCTTCTTCTTTACTTTCAATATTAGTTGGTTGTTTTCCTTTATTACGCATTGGTGGGGGAATGTATTTACTTGAATTTTCCATGGATGTTCTACTTGATTTTCCCTTGGCATAACTAACTGCTTTCTCATTATCACAGCATTTTTCATAATTATGGATTACTGCAGAATTTTTTTTTAAAACTGGTTGTGACTTCTGCACATGATTTTTCTAATTGCTGAAGCTTTTCTTGAATTTTTCTAATCTGCTCAATTTTTTTGGGATCTTCACGTAATGGCACATTATACGATAAACAATGTTCCCGGGCTCGTACACTACGCTCATAGGCTTGTAAGATGATATTATGTGCCATGGCTCTGATGGCTTTGATATGGCTCCGATACCACTGTAACAGCAGAAGTTGTAGATTTGGTTTCTGTAGCAGCAAGACTTGTAGATTTGTTGGCTTAATAGCAAAAATGGCTTTAATTATAAAAATACACAAGAGGTATTTATAATAATAAATATTTATTGATATGATATGAATAAAACGATTGAAAGTTACAATGAGGTCCTGCTTTTATACCTATGCAGGTACCTTTTCACGAATGGGCATGTCTTTTAGATATGCCTTTTCAGCTAACTAACAATTACTTAACATAATCACTATTTAACTATTACTGACTATATTTATTACATTAGTTATGAATTAGATTCATAACAGCAAATATGAGGATTTACTATTAAGTGATTCTGAGTACAGCAAATCTGGGTTCCAACCTTGGAAAACAAGACAGAGAATAAAAGATATCAAATATACAGCGAACCTGAAGATCTAGTGCCAAATATCTGACTAATCCACATCCTCAAACGAGATTTACAGGACTCAGCCCAAATCTGACCCTAAAACCCTCAATGTTGCTTCTGAAGCCCCAGCATTGCCCTGGAGGGACTGCGCCAGCCTCTGCGTGGCTCTAGGAGGGCCTGCGTCACCTCTAAAGGATCTACGCTGCCCCTGCACTGCCTCTGCTTGGCCAGCGTCAACCCAGCGTGTCCCTAGATGTGACTTAAGACAATTTTAGCACATGTGTCAATTAATTCACTTTAATTATTTTATTTTCCTAAGTTAGACTTAGGAAATCCATTAAAAATAATTAATTATTTGAACAACTTGAACACAACTTGAAATCTCTCAAATCCATTTATGGGTCTTGTAGATCAAATGTACTCTAGTCCCTCCACAAAATTTGGGAGCTAGAGCACAACTGATGCTACCCCAAATACACAAAATCTCAACAATATGGAAATCAAGGATTCAGTTTCTCCTTGATGAGCACGATCTAAAGGCCCTCATAGACAGCGCAGTTGCAGAACCTCTGGATGCAGCACATCTGAGAGCATTCAAGAAGAATATGGCAAGAGCCAAGCGATTGATCCTAGATGGTGTGAAAGATCACATCGTACCTCACATAGCAGCAAAGAACACTACGAGTGAAATGTGGGTAGGGCAAGAAAATTTATATCAAGGATCTTCCAAGCAGCGGAAGATGTATCTGGAGGAAAAGATGCGTAATACCAGGATGAAGAAGGGAGAGCATTTTGACTTCTTCCTGTCTAGAATTCAGGATAACGTTGATCAGCTGTCAGCAGTGGGATCAGCACCCAAAGACTCAGAGTTGGTAAGGCTCACTCTGAACTCAATTTCAGAAGATTAGCAGGTCTTTGTCCAGAGCATTATGGGCAGAGAAAATCTTCCAGGATGGAAAGCGATGTGGGCAGCCTTGCAGCAAGAAGAGTTGAGGAGAGATCTACTCAAAATCCATATAGAGGATGGCAGCAGTAGTTCGAAAGTCAAGAAGGAGGAAGAAGATAACACTGCCCTTGTATCAAAGCGGCAACAGAAGCAGAAGAAGAAAGATTTGTCCAAGATCAAGTGCTTCAAGTGTGGCGAAATGGGACATTATGCCACACAGTGTCCTCTTAAGAAAAAGGATAAAGAGGAGAAGCAAGATCCTCAAGCGGGAGCTGCCAAAATTGAGGCAGAAGGAGATTGTGTTATGTTAGCTCATATTCCGAAAGGAGAGAAATGGGCTAACTTGGAGTTGTAGATCCAGAATCTACAGCATGGCAAGATCCTTGAGTATTTATGAACTCTTGGATCACATGTGAGCTACGACAGCCTAAAGACGGTAGCAGGATTGACAGTTGCAGCAGAAGATGAGAAGACAATGCAGTAGCTAGCAGTACTAGAGCCTGATCAGCGCAGAGAAAGAGCAGCAGCATCAGCAGTTGAGCAGCAGCAGTGCAGTGCAGAGCAATGCTCACGCAATGCAGAACAGTAACAGCGCAGTATTTTCAGAGAGCTAGTGCAGAAGTTAGCAGCAGTCAGTCTTATTTTTTAGATGCAGATTTACTTGTGCAATTTCGGATGTTTTTCTATTGCAATTAGCAACAGTGCAGCAGTGAAGTAGTAGCAGTAGTTGAGCAACAGCAGATGAGTAGCAGCAACACAATGCTCACGCACTGCAGCAGCATGGTTGCAGAATTGAGAGGGAGTTGCAGTACAGTGCCAGTTGGCAGCAGTATGTAGAGTCAGCAGCAGTACAGATGCAGTATTTTTGTGCAGTGTTAGTGAGCAGCATCAACAGCACAGCAATAGGTGTTCTAGAAGTCAAAACAGTAGCACATTGAGTTGTCTTGCTAGAGCACTTTCCTCGTTAAGAGGGAGTGTTGATTTATGGTAGCGTCGGATGTGCTCTAGCCTTGTAACTTTGTATATAGGCTAAGACACATGTATTCCATAATACCTAGAAATGGTTTTGGAAAATTCAACTTAGAGATGGTTTAATTAAATTAATTAATCATTTTTTACTGTTTTCCTAAGTCTAAACTTATGGAAACTGATTAATTAAAGGGTATTAATTAAACTAAGTATGAATCTTCTAGATAAAGTAATGGATCACCTCCAAGTTAATCTTAGCCCTTGATTATGCTTTAATCTTGGGCGTTGAATGGTCAATGGAAGAATATAAGAAGGAGGGTGAGGGGCCTATGGAAAACACATTGAGCACATTGAGCATTTGGCATTTTCGAGCTTGTGAGAGAGCGACAACTTTTTTATCATAGTCGAATCACTAGGGCAGGGTTTGCTAAGTGATTTTGATTCAGTGATCAGTTTCAGAGAGAAGCAGAGGCAGTAACTGGTCAGGAGGACCAGGAGTACATTTCAGAGAGAGGCAGCAGTGACGCAGAGAGACAGCGCAGTCACCTGGAGGGGTGACGCAGTTCCTGAAGGAACTCACGCAGAAGTGAGGCAGTGTCTCTTTGATTCAATCCGGAGATAGCTGGAAGCTGGGGTTTCTGAGCCAGGAGGGCCAAAACCCAGTTTCAGATCAGCCCAGATCAGTTGTTGAGCAAAGGTGACGCAGTTCCAGAGCTTGCCCACGCAGGCTTACGCAGTTCCAGCATATGCATCACACAGAGGCAGAGAGGGGCTTCACCAACGTTGTTCAGATCAGCTAGGGATTTGCAGAGTGAGGTATACCTCACATTTTCACCTGTTGTCTAGATTTCTCTTAAGGGTGAGCCAGATATTGGCACCCTAGTTGTACACAAAATTCTCCTGCTTAATAATATAAAACCCTCAGATCTGCTGCACCGGATTTCCCGAGTTGGGTTTTTCTGGGGACTTAGTCCAAAAATAACTATGTCAAATGTGGATGTTTTTTCTTGTATTTTGTTCAATTTGTTTCAGCACTTAGATTTATTCCGCAACATTATTTATGGAGACTGCTTCAATAATTACTTCGGTATTTCACTGTAATGAAATAATTATGAAAAATAATAAAAGTAGTAATTCAGATTTGTTGCAGTATGAATCCAGATCTAGGATTTTTCACAGCACTGAGGGACGTAGGTGCTACAGAGGCTGACGCAGGGGCTTCAGGGGCAGCGCTGGGGTTTATACGGCCTAATCTTGGTTGAGTCCTATAAATCCCGATTGAGGGTGTGGATCAGTCATTATTTTGGCTTCAAAATAGTCGATGAGTTGCAGATCTATTTTATCTTTATCAGGTTTTCCAGATCTAGGACCTTGATTTGCTATATTCAGAAAACTCTTAATAATAAAACCCTCCAGCAGCCAGAGACCAGTTTTCCCGCATTGGGTTTTTCCGGGGACTATTTGTCCAGAAAATCACTGTGTCATTTTGTCTATGTGTGCATGTACTTTTTCTAGATCTGAAATGGTGAAAGTCTGTTATGTGTTTTGCTTCGATATTAATCTGAATTATTCAGTTAATAACTTAATTAAGTAGGAGGACCATAACCAGATCTAACAGTAGATTTCTGCAAAATTGTAACATTCAAAAATTTTCACAGTCATGGGCTTCCCCCTCAAGGTGCAACGCTGCCACCTTGATGGCCTCCACCTTTGCCATCTAGTTTAGTTGCAAGTAAATGTCCAGCTTTTCCACCCAAGATTTCGCTAAACATTTTAATGACCCGTCATATGTTGGCAAGAAAAATTTGCCCATGGTATGTTGCAGTTCACCTCCCTGAGTGTACCCACCTCCTCTTTTCTCGTTGCAGGATTTGTTGTTGTTCTTCAGCAACCAGAAATCGTGGAAAGAGAGAGCTTCCCCAAAATCTCGTCCGTATGACTGATACTCTGCAAAATAATCCCCGTAATGTGCCATCTCTAGCTCCTGGGGTCCTCTCGTTCCCGTACCTGCAGTCAAGAATGTGGGCATATTGGAACATGGGGGAGTGCGTAGCACCACCTGTTGCGCTGTGTTCTGATCCTGTGTGTGATGAGAAGTGTCGGACCCTTCTCCGATGTGAAATCCCCTTGGGGTCTCACGCTGTCTGTTCTCCCCAGCAATCTTCTGACCCATCTCCTTTATTTTTCTGGAGAGTTCTTGTACAAACCTCAAGAGGAGATTACCGAACTCCTTCTCGTCATCTACTTCATCTGCCATGGGTTCTTCCTCCTCTGCGTCCTCTACTAGAACGCAGTCCCCTTCACCAAATGTGGGCTCGAGCCTCCGCTCTTTGCTCCTGTACTGCTGCTTCCGGTACGTGATGTATTCTTTATCTCTAAGTGTCATAGACTGATCTGCTCCACAAGCTGAGCCAAGTCTATGAGCTTTGATACCACTATAATATTCCGAATAGGAAATAAACAACAATACAAAGCAACATAAACAAAAACTACAGCTACTAGAGATGCACCATAGAAATCAATGCAAACATTTCAGAAAATTTGAGCTATTTTATTATATATATGGAAATAGGGAATTAGTACAAGAAGGTGATGAGAACGATGGCACCTTGGCTTGCTCAAGGCAAGCTGAAATAACTCTCCAAACCCTGCTATGGATGGATGCTTCTCCTAGTGACTGCGTAACTCCCTGAGCTGTTGCTACTGCTGGAAAGTGTTGCTTCTGGCTGGAATGGAGCTACTATTTGGGGTTGTTCCCCTGCTTAGAAAATTTTGAAACTCTGACTATGAACTCTCCTCCCAAAACCTGGAAAAACCCAGGAAGGAATCCCGGAATTTGACCCCGGAATATGACCCCCTTGGGAAAATTACACACTCCTAGTGAGTATGCTGGCCTCTGAACTGAATGGTTGGAAATGTTGGCCTCTGAACTGCTCCAAAATACAACTTGTGAAAGGGTTGATCCCCTCACACTTCTCTCGGACTGAAACTTCTGAGTCTTCCTCACTCCCGGAGTTGCCCTCCTCCAAGACTACACAATCTCTCTAAGTGGTTGCGCTGCCTGATGGACTGCGTAACTCCTGGATGATGGCTCTGCGTTCTCTGCTCTGAAACTGATGGTAAAGCTCCTCACCTAAGCGAGCACTCGAAGTCCCCTGAGGCTGACGTTGGGATCCCCGCGGGCCGCTCGGAGACACCCATGTGCTTTACAGCACTTGCAGACTTAGCTACACAACGTAAGCGTGCTCAATATCTGTTAGACAGAAATTTTGAAGATGCATAGTAGAATGAATGAGAAGCTAGGCCCTCACTCCCTTGTATGCTTGATACCCTAACATCCCCTTGGGCCCCATTGTGTTGCGTTGTCCTCCTTTGCCACGCTGCCCTGCCTACTTTGCACTGTCTTGGCCCACGCTGCCAATGGGTCGCCTGGCCACACTGCCTCTGCACAGTGCCTCTCCCTACGTTGTCGCTTAGTCCCCCCTGGGCCCCACGCTAAAGGCATCATGTTGGTTAAGTGACTTTAGCAAGATTATTTCTCCTAAGTTGTGTTATGGGTCCCAGCACACTTTTTATTTATGGTTGAACATTAGAAAAGCAAAATCTGAGCAAAAATTAATATTGCCAATTAGCCGCGGCTAATTGGGAATATTACATCAACCCTCCTCCAAGTCACCTCCAATCAAGTCAAAGTCAACACTAGTCAAATATCTACAATTCTTGTTCAAACCAAAGAAACTTTGCTCCTGCAATAGAGGCCAAATATCGGCCCTGTAACAGCCTCTAAAAAACCACAGAAAACTCGCACGTGTGGACGGATTTAGGGCAAAAGCAGTTTGTCTTCTCCTTTGACTTTTGCTGATTTTTTTTCTTCTTCTTACACAGAAATCAGTGTGATGATTGATGAATGATTGGTCTTCCAAATGGTCAAGTTTGGCTTGTATATATACATGTCCAAGAGGGTCAAATAGCTGCCTCTAATGCCGAGTTGTCCAAGGCGAGCCGACTTGGTCTTGCACATGACATTTTGACTCCTTGATTCAAAATAAAGATAATATTCCTTTTGTTACAAGAAGTCCAAATGGGACTTGACTCAATTACATTTCTTTTGACTCATAATAAATTATCTTTTGACTCAATTGAACCTATAGGCATGAAGAACGTGCTTTGACTAAAATAAAATAATAATGATGAATATAATAAATACATCAATGATACATTTGATTACATTATGAAGACCGACACTAGTTACATTTCCAACATTAAGAAGGTTGCACTCTTAGCTATTTTTGGAGGTGATTTTAGCTAACTCATTATTTTATTATTGTTGAAATTTCTCATGAGGATAGTTAGATGAAAAAATAACATTTTTATTGTAATAGGAGTTGAGCTAAACCTATATAAGGATTTTCTCTCTTCCTCATTTGCATGGTTGGATTTGGGGACTTTTCCCGTTGAGCTTAATTGAACATCTAGAAGGTAATGCAAGATCAAAGGTTTCTATCCTATGAAATATGTGTAATGGGTTTCACTTTCTAAATGTCATTGATGGAAATACTTGTAATTGAATGGTTAATTTATGGTAATATTGTACCTTTCTTCTTCATTTTGAGTTGTTGCAACTTACCTATTAGAAGTGTCTTACTGCTTGTTGATTTTATTTTCGATAAATTTTTATATTATTTGATACCAATGTCACTGCAATGGTAAAATTTCCTAATTCAGGTTGGTTGGAGTTTACCATTTTCCATTCCGTAAACACGCGCACAAACTATCTTTAGAGGTCGTCCTTCAATGGGCTCTCCAAGTATATTATAAATTTCATATTAACAAAGTAGGGAAGATTGTAGTTTGTTGATTTCAGCACTTTCATGCCATGATCATATGTAAAAACATCATATATAGTTTGATCCTTTGACTTCAAGCCCAATGGATAGACACTAGGTTCAATCTACCCATTATCTTATCATTTTCCAATACTACAACACATGTTTTGTTAAAACCACTCTTCATTTCATCTTGAGCCATCATTGCCTAGGTTTTAGCAATCCCACCTTAGGGAAACCCCCTCGAGTTGGAGAAGAGCCAACCTAAAGAGTGAAGAGGGATGGTGAGGCAACATTGGCCTCCCTCTTAGTTCCCTATAGGCTAGTGACCATATTTTGGACTTGAACCTAAAGGTACTAGTTAGTGAGGAAATAGGGTGCAAACCTGTACACAATTAACTTGGTGCTGGTGAACTTAGCTTCAGATGTAAAAGAAATTACAACAAAATTCTGTTTAATTAATGGGGGGTTGCACTTGCAACTGGGTGTTAAAAAAGAGTACAATGAACTTCTTCCTTGTGACATTTAAAACTGAATGAAAGACTAGACTAAGCCAGGAAACTACACTAACATTTTTAACAAATCTGGTGGGGTGCAACTGAATTCAGATCACCATCAATTTGTGATTGTTCTCAAACTTCACATGACACGTTTACAACAATAAAGTGTGGAAGGAACAATAACCTTGTAGAATTAAATGACACAATGACAGGATAGAATAAAAGAAATTTAAAGGAAGAATGAATACCACAATACCGCGGATCTGCCAGAAGGCCAACAAAAGATATGTACTCATCAGGAGCCCACTTTCTGCCTTCTTGTTCCTCAATAAGTGAATATGCAATCTAATTCACAACAAAATCCAACCAGTCAAAACAGCATTGAATGTCAACCAAAAATTGATTTTGGGCTTCTAAACATAAGGAAGGATTCCTACAGGCAATTAGAATGGTGCAAAACAAGTGTCTGCATTTATGACTACTCAATATCAGAAAGAAATATTCACAAACCAGATAGTTTCATTTATACAGATATAATTCTGTCCTAAGCAAATAGTTACAATACAAATTAAAGGTAGGATGCATCTCTCTGTCCAGTTCTTTTGAGAGAACAAAATTAAAAGGTATCGAAAACAATCTTCAAATGAAAATTCACTAGCAAAGGAAATTAATGGCAATATATACCAATGGTCACTTCTTAAATAAATCACCACAATGCCCATCCACTGTTCCATACGAACATTTTGAGAGATCTTACAAAAACAAAGACATTTCTCTTGTTCAATACCAAACAACTTTAAATCCATTCATAACTATGAGGGTGAATCAAAAGATGGTATATGTAAACTGGTCGGGTTCTCCTTTTGTCCACTAGTTAGATCTTGACAACCAAAAAGGGAGGTGGTATTACCAGATTGAAACTCACCTGGGTGTCAACAACATTATTTAGTTTAATCCCATACTGGAAATACAATGCCTGTAGAAAATTAACCAGTGTGTCAAGAAGAAGATTAAAAACATTAAGGTACTGTGGTCCTGCAAATTTCTGTGAATCTAATTAGACATAAGAATAGAGTATTTACATACCTCACTGTCACGTTTGCAATCATGAACAACTTTAGTCACATGAACAGATTCCAGAGCAGGCTTACAAGCCTGCATTAGCAAGCCTCCACCCTCAACTGCATCAACTAGATACACAGCATCCTCAAATGCAAGCTGCAAAATAACTTAAATTGATCTAAATGCTTCAGAAAAATTTGGTATTGTTTCAACCAAAAATGGCAATGAGAAACAATACTCCTTATAGAAAATATAACCAAAATCCCATAGGCATTACTTCACGCCATCGAGCCAATGAATTATGCATACAATGCAACAATTTGAACAGGAATACAATTTGAATATTTCATTTGAAAATTATCGTAAAAGAACAAGCCACTTCCTTTCCCTTCTCTGTACACCCATCCAAAGAAACTTGTTATATGAAATCCAAACTTCAAGCAGTAATTTCAGCACTGATTCAAACAGGCTTCTGAAAAGCTACTGCTATACTTCTAAAAGCTCTATAGTTGAAAATTTCTGAATGAGATTAGGTATAACAGCAGCAGCAAAAAACCATTGTTGAACCTATGCTAAAAGCAGACATGGAACTTTTCTCAACTGCTAATATAGCCAGCAAGACAGCATCTTGACTCTCATATGGCAATGGATCCCAAAATGCCACAATTGAGGAAATCACCAAATATGAAATATCACCACAAAAAAGCACTAACACAATCAGATTTCATGCCATACATATAAAAATGCACTCCCAACAACCCCCATAATCATTTTGCATGTAGAAAATGAAATGATAGATTGCAACTACAACTACAACTCACCAAAGATGTGTGTTTGTGTGTGTATGTCTCCGTCTGGCTTTGGTATAGAGTCAACTTGATGTTAGTTTTCTGTAGCATCAGAGATGTTCTAGTCTCGAAACTTTGTGGAGAGGCTAAAACACAGGAGTTCTCCATAACCTAGAAATCATTTCTGGAAATTCAACCTAGAAGTGTCTCAATTAGATTATTAGCCTATGTTTTAATGTTTCCTAAGTCTAAACTTAAGAAAACTAGTTAATTAATCAGAATTAATTGAGATAAGGTGTGAATCATATAGAAACTCACACGGATTAACTAGGAAATAATCTTAGCCATCAATTAAGATTTAATCTTGATCGTTGGAGGTCCAACAGAAGATTATAAGAAGAAGCCGATGGGTAGATGGAGAACATACACACTTGAGATCAATTTCCTTGGAGAGTTTAATTTTCCAAAGAGTGGCAGCAGTTGCCAAAAGAGTTCAAGCCAGAGAAGAAAGCAGTGACAGAGAAGGTCAGGAAGATGTTTCTTCAAAAGAAGTTGAGAAGCATCAGGATGCAGAAGGGTGAATCCCTTCCTCATCAAGATTCAGGAGGTCCGTGATCAGCTTTCCGCAATTGGAGAGGCGCCTCAACAAACAGAGCTTGTACGATTGGCACTAAAAAGTGTCTCAGACAAGTGGCAGGTATTTGTCCAAAGTATTTTGGGCAGAGACACATTGCCTAAATGGGACAGGATGTGGTCTAATCTGTGAAGATTTCAAGACTGAAAATATTACTGCAACACTTGGTTTATTTCTCCTACTTATGAGATAAGTTATTTACTATGTTGCATGAGTTTCTGGAACGTGGTAACGTTGGGAACTTGGGTACGGGTGTCCAGAACGGCTAGAGGTTTCCCTAAAAATTACAGGAAACGGCTAATTGGGAGCGGTAATATTATTATAAAAAAATGTTTTTTTTCTAATTACATAATTTATCTGTGGAATGCTGTAATGTGGCATATGGGTCTGATACTTTGTACCTGTCAAAGGAGCATCAATGTTACTAATTCTAGAAATTTCAGACACATCATTGATGCATTTACTAACTTAATATAATTTTTTATTATGAAAAAATATAAAATCTTTACAAGAACCAGTCCAAAGAGTCTCTCTGAAACTGAAAGGAAATGAAACTAACATACTAATGGCAAGAGGAATTTCACATAAGGGAAGCAAGAAACCAGAGTTTAGACATCACATAAAACAAGATTGAAAAATGAAATAGCCCCACAGAAGAGCTCGCAAACAGAAAACAGAAAGGACAGAAAATAAGAAATCCTTGAAAAGTTAAAGCCCTCACTATTGGAGTTTAAATGTCCAGAAAAAACAAAGTATTTGGAAACTCACTGAGGTTACTGGCCACAGAGAACCGCTGCTTCAGGCACTATTTGCAAATGAATACAAGGTTGCACTCTTAAACAAGTTAAAAATTAGAGTGATGGAGTGAATGGAGGACAAACTTTATGCAAGATTGTGAGTGAGTTTGGCGAGAAAAATATTTTTTTTGCGTGTACTTTGAGAAGGGAATTTTTTTTTTGCGGATTTTGGGGCAAATTTACAGAAATGAAGTTTCTTTTTTGGTAAAACTTACTAAAAACGTTTAAGGAAGTTTTGTTTTGCCAGCGAGTTTTGTTGGAAACGCCGGAATGTCAATCATCATAGTGGTCAAAGATTCTGGAACGTGCCCCAGCTCTGGTCGTAGCTCCTACCAAAAATGGTAAGTTCCCACATAGTTCCAAAGCTCCCGGGAACGAAGGAACCTCTGGAACGAGTTTCCCATTTCTCGGGAGCGGTTCCCGTGCAACAGAGGTTATTTACAAATGCTTCAGTAAATTCTGAAATAAACATATTTGCAGATCTTCACTTTAATCAAGAGCATAAGAATAGAAAGAAAAATTACACGAGTAGCACAATAGAAACAACCATATAAACACAGTTATTTTTGGACAATTGTCCCCAGAAAAACCCAATGTGGGAAAACTGGAGCAGCAAATGAGGGTTTTGTATTTATCTTCAGACATGGAAAGTACATTTACATGAGTTTGATGAACAGAGAAAAATTAGCATACACTTGACTGAATTTTCTGGAATCTCCAGAAGAATTTCAAACCCTCTGGGTGACCTCCTTCACTCTCTGTGTCATCCGGCGTGAGGGCTCTGCGCAGTCTCCCTGGACTGCGTAACTCTGCGTGGACGAGGTCTTGCTGCTAATCAGCTCACCCTTCCCTTCATTCTCCAGACTTTTGTTTCTCTGATAACTGAATCCTCCCTCCTCCTTCTGCTTCTGCAACCTTGCCTCTACAATCTCACCCACTGAAATCGAATTCTCTTGCTTCAGAATCGATTTCCTTCGAGTACTGAGAGTGTCCCCAGCTTGATTTCCAAATGGCCCTCAAGTCTCTTCTTATAGTCTTCTCGCTGATGAATCAACAGCCAAGATTATATCGTTAATCAATGGCTCAGATTAAAAGATGACTTGACCTTTGTTTTCTAGAAGATTCACACTCTGCTCTATTAATACCCTCTAATTATTTAATTTCCATAAGTTTAAAATTAGGGTCTGCATTAAAATAATTAATTATTTTAATAAATTCATATCTGAGTGGAATTTCCACAAACGATTTATGGGTTCTCTGGATAACTGATGTCCAAGCCTCTCTACCAAAAATGAGACTTAGAACACATCCCGATGCTATAGAAATCAACACTCCCTCTTAGCGAGGAAAGTGTTCAAGCAAGATACCACTGTACTGCTCTCACTCTATAACGCTTGTTGCGTTGATGTTATCCTCGCTGTTGCCCCTCATCTTTGCGCTACTGCCTCCTATACTACTGCCTTGTGACACTGCCTCTGTCACTGCCTCATCTGTACTGCAGTTCCCTCTGTTTCTGAAGACCACCCTTTCCTCTAATGGAAAGGGTTCTCGACCATCCCCATCTTTTCTCTGAAGTAAGTGAATTTAATCTTAGTGAGAGCCTTTGTGAGGATATATGCAACCTGTTCTCTTGTAGGAGTGTATCGCAACTGTACTGCTCCTCTTTGGACATAGTCCCTGATGAAGTGGCACTGAATGTCAATGTGTTTCGACCGGTCATGAAACACAAGATTCGCAGAGAGCTTAATGCAACCCTGATTATCACACATAATCCCGGTCGATTCCATCCGCTTCTTGAGCAAGTTCAAGAGTAACTTGTGGATCCATATGGCCTCGCACGAAGTTGTGCTTGTTACCATTTACTCTGCCTCGGCTGAACTTAGAGCTACGGACTTTTGTTTCCTGCTGCACCAGGAGGTCATTCCTAATCCTAGACTGAAACAGTACCCACTGGTACTTTTCCGATACACTGTACTTCCAGCTCAATCTGCATCTGTGAACCCACTCAACTGGACCTCATTGCCCTTGGTGTACTTCAACCCATACTCGACTGTCCCTCTCAGATATCTGAGGACATGTTTGGCTGCTGCCTAGTGAGCCCTCCTTGGTTCCACCATGAACTGACTAAGGGTATTCACTGCATAATAGATGTTTGGTCTAGTATTGACCAAATACATCAATGATCCGATGAGTTGCCCATACAAGGTGGGATAAGCCTCATCATCCTCTGTTGTGTCTATCTTCTTCCAGTTAGTAATCATTGGCATGGCCATGGGTCTACAGTCTTCCATCTAAAATCTTCTCAGGATTTCTGTTGTGCATCTTCCTTGCCCTAGGAAGATTTCCTTTTTCTGTTGCCAGACTTCTAATCCAAGAAAATAGTGCATCTGCCCCAGGTCCTTCATGTCGAATTTTGCAGCCAGATTCTCCTTGCAGTCCTTGATGAGCTTGAATGATCCGGTCAAAAATAGATCATCCACATATAGTACCAAAATAAGCGGCTCATCTCCTACTTTCAAGTAGTAGAGGTTGGGGTTTGCGTCACTCTTGACGAACCCCATCTTCTGCAAGTAGCTATCAATTTGTCCATACCATGCCCGAGGGGCTTGTTTTAAACCATATAAGGCTTTCTTAAGCCTGCAAACATGAGTCTTATGCTCATGTGTCTCGAAGCCCTCTGGCTCTTCTATGTACACTTCCTCCTCTATCACCCCGTTCAGGAACGATGTCTTTACATCCATCTAGTGAATCTCCCATCCCATCTGCACAACCAGAGAGATGACGGAACTGATAGAAGTGTAGCGAGCTACAAGGGCGAAGGTTTCCTCATAATCAATGCCTTCCTTTTGTGCATACCCCTTAGCTACAAATTTTGCCTTGAACTTCTCTATATTGCCATCTGCAGCATATTTGATCTTGTAGATCCAGCTGGATCCTACAATTGATCTGTCCTGTGGTCTAGGGACTACTTCCCAAACATCATTTGTCATGTTGGAGCTATACTCCTCCACCATGGCATCCACCCATACTTGATGTTGAGCTGCTTCTCAAAAGGTGGACGGTTCACCAACCTGAGCTACCAGTGCCTAACATCTGTCTGGCTACTTCCTTATCCTCTTTCCTTCTCTAGGGGCTCCAACAAATTCTTTTGCATCCTTAAGAATTTGTTGAAGTTCTCTGCTCAGTCTCCCATCAGTGGTGGGCGATCTCATCTGCTCTTCTTCTTGTTCTTCTTCGGTGGAGCTCTCCTCAGAATCCTTGTGCCTTGGAGAGGCACTTGACCCATCCTCTATAAGTTGTTGAGGCTGTACTAGGGGATCCTCCTCAATCTGCGTATCTGTGGCCATTTCGCGAGATTTCTTAAAGGCTCTCTCCTCCAGGAATTTTACATCCCTTCTTACCACGAATTTCCTGCTCCTTAGAATATAGATGTGATATGCCTTCGCATTCTCACTATAGCCCACAAGGAAACCCTTTTCTATAGTTTGATCCAACTTCTTCATCTTTTCATCTGGAACGTGACAATACACCATGCTACTGAATACCCTGATGTGGCTCACCTCTAGCTTGCTGCCTATGAACACACTCTCGGGAGTCACCTTCCCCAAGGCTCTATGGGGAACTCTGTTCTGGATATATAATGTTGTATTGCAGGCCTCTGCCCATAAGAATTTGAGCATATCTTGGTCGTACAGCATTGCCCTTGCAGCTTCTATTATGGTCCGATTCTTCCGTTCTGCAATTCCATTTTGCTCTGGATTGTATGGAGTTGTTCATTCTCTCTTGATGCCTTCCCTTGCACAAAAATTTGTGAAGTCCTTATCGATATATTCTCCACCATTGTCTGACCGCAACTTCTTGATCTTATTTCCCGTAGAGTTTTCCACCAAGGCTTTGTAATCTTTGAATCGATCAAAGACTTCATCTTTGGTTTTCATAAAATAGATCCAAGTTTTTCTGGGATGATCATCAATGAAAGTAGCAAAATATTTTGCACCACTAAGAGCAGTTGTGGACATTGGATCGCAAATGTCCGAGTGTATTAACTCCAATACACTATTGGCTCTGCTGCTACTTCTTGGAAAAGTTGCCTTAGCGTACTTCCCTAGTACGCACCCCCTGCAAACCTCATCTTTCTTTGTGCTGAGTTCAGGAGTCCCTATGATAGTATTCTTGAGAATTCCCAAGGCTCCATGATGTAGATGCCCCATCCTTCTGTGCCATAACTCATTCATATCACTGTCGTCTATACTACCAATCAGGGCCACCGGAGAATCAAGCTAGAGTTTGTATAGCTTGTGACTCCTTACTCCAATTTGTGCCTTTTTGCTCTAGCTAGGGTGTTTGACATACACCTTATCTCTAATAAAGTATACATCATAGCCCTTGTTCTGTAGCTGAGACACTGAGAGTAAATTCATCCCCAACCTTGGTACATGCAGAACATTCGCGGCTTGAATTTTGTTGCCATCTTCAGTCTGAAATATTATGGTACCTCTCCGAATGGGGGTACATTTTGTTGAGATTTTGTGTATTTGGGGTAGCATCAAATGTGCTCTAGCTCCCAAATTTTGTGGAGCGACTAGAGTACAATTGATCTACAAGACCCAGAAAGGGATTTGGGAAATTTCATTTGGTTTGGGAGATATTTAATTAATTAATTATTTTAATGTATTTCCTAAGTCTAAACTTAGGAAAATTAAATAATTAAAGTTGGTTAAATTAAACATGTGATGAAAATGTCTTAAGACACACGGATCAAACTTTCTTTTAATCTCAGCCATTGATTCAAGATCTGATCATGGACGTTGGTTTCCCAACGATAAAAGTATAAAGAAAAGGCTTGAGGTCATTTGTAAAGACACACAGAGGCAGAGCACTGAAGCTAAGCTGAGATTCTAAGGTAGGGTTTGCTAAGAATTCTCAGAAGTGTTTCAGCTGCAGAGAGGGGAGTTTAGGCAAAAGGGATGGTCTGGTCCTAGTGCCTAGAATCAACAAGAGGCAGAGAGCAGCATCCAGAGGCAACACAGAGAAGCAGGGGCAGCGACAGCAGAGAGGGCAGTAGCTGCGCATTGCAGAGGCAGCTTCAGCTACGCAGGTGTTGCACAGTCACACCCAGGGCAGCGTAAGGCAGTTGGAAACCCTCAGAGGTTACGCAGAGACCCTTAGGGGCAGAGTAGGGACTGTGTCACCTAGTCTGGGTAACGCAACCCTTTCCAGGCCAGCGCTAAGGGACGCAGGAGCTACAGAATCTGACGTAGGGGCTTCAAGGGCAGCACTGGGGTTTCTAGGGCCTAATTTTAGCTGAGTCCTGTAAATCCCATTTGAGGGTGTGGATCAGTCAATATTTTGGCTTCAGAACAGCCGGTGAGTTGCAGATCTAATTTTTCTCTATCGAGTTTTCCAGATCTTGAACCTAGATTTGTTGTATTCAGAAATACTCTTAATAATAAAACTCTCCAGCAGCCAAAGACCGGTTTTCCCGCATTGGGTTTTTTCGGGGGACTATTTTGTCCAGAAAATCACTATCACTTTGTCCATGTGTGCATGTACTTTTTCTAGATCTGAATTGGTGAAAGTCTGTTATGTGTTTTTCTCTGATATTAATTTGAATTATTCAGTTAATAACTTATTTAAGTAGGAGGAGCATAACCAGATCTAACAGTAGATTTCTGCATAATACTAACATTCAGAAATTTTCACATGGTATTAGAGGAATTGCAGATCTAGGAGGGTCACCAGCAAAAGATTGAAGGATCTTGCTGCAGAAAGCAATAGGAAGAGCAGCAGAAGGACAGATCTGAAGGGACAGCGAGGGCAGGGTGACGCAGTCTAACGTTGTATCCCAGCGGGCCCACGCACTTACTACGCAGAGGCAGCATAGAGGCAGCACTGGGATTGTCTAAAGCCAGCCAATGTAACGCAGATCTGAAGTTGTCAGATCCAGAAGAGCCTGAAGCAGAGCTGCAGAAATTCAGAAGGCGTTGGTGGGGTTAAATTTCTGAAGTTTTCAGATTTTTAGCCTAAGCACTAGTGACAAAGAGCGAGAGGAGATCAGCTTCTCAAAGATTTTCTAGCCAAAGAAATTTGCAGATTGATTAGAGGATCAAAGAGAGCTGAATCATTATTGATTTGGCATATTTCCAAGGAGGGAAATCAGTTGTCAGAGGGGGCACAAGGTGACTGTTTCGCCAAGGGCCTTAGATCCAAATCTCTAGCAAAGAGAAAGTAAGCTCCGACACATTTGTGAGCAGATGGCTCCTCATGGACTGCGTGATCAGGACAGATTGGATGGCCTATCCAACTTTTCAGTTTGAAAGGCTAGGATCCTGATAGTCCTAGAGGCATATCATCTAAGAGGCCATGCAGAACAAGTTCTAGCCACACCGACTGATGCAGATCTCCTAAGGAAGCATAATGAACCTGTTGGACATGCCAAGCGGCTAATCATGGATGGAATTAAGGACCATATTGTCCCACATATAGCTGAAAAGAATACATCTAATGAGATGTGGAAGGCCTTAACATCCCTATATGAGGGAAAATATGTCCAAAGGAACATGTGGTTGGAGACTCAGATGCGGTCATTCATGATGACTAAGGGAGAAGACATGGAACATTTTCTCTTCAGATTGCAGTCGATCAGAGATCATTTGACTGCAACACATGTGATGAAATGTTCTAAGTGAAGCAGATCAAGCAGTCTTTTAATCTCAGCCATCGATAAGAGATTAAATCACGGTCGTTGATGTCTCAACGAAAAAGTATAAGAGAATGGCTTGAGGGTCAGTTGGAGACACACACACGAAGACAAAGCTGAGAGAGACTAAGCTGGAACTCTAGGGCGGGCTTGCCAAGAAAAGTACAAGGCAAGACTTGTTGCCCGAGGCTTCTCTCAAAAGGAAGGCATAGATTATGATGATATATTCGCACATGTTGCCCGTTATACCACCATCCGATCTATCATTGCCCTTGCTGCAACGCAATGATGGAGTCTCAATCAGATGGATGTGAAGATTGCCTTTCTACATGGTTCAATCAAGGAAGAATTTTATGTGGAGCAACCTTTAAGGTTCGAAGTCCAAGATAGAGACTCATAGGTATGTAGGTTGAAGAAAGCCCTCTATGGGCTGAAGCAATCCCCCAAGGCTTGGTATAAGAGGATCGATAGCTACTTCATGAAGTTGGGCTTCACTCGAAGTGATGTTGATCCAAACCTTTATTTTAAGGTTGATAAAGAAAGGCCTCTCATTCTGGTTCTCTATGTGGACGATCTCTTCTTGACAGTTGTTGATCCTCTCATTCATCAATGTAAGAGGGAGCTCGCCTCTGAATTTGAAATGAAGGACCTAGGATTGATGCACTATTTCATAGGCTTGGAGATCTAACAAAATCCAAGTGAGATTTTCCTGTCTCAAGGAAAATATATTGTGAAGCTGCTAGAGAGATTTGAAATGGTGGACTGTAAGTCTGTGTCCACACCGATGGAACTAAACTTTAAGAAGTTGTGTGGAAACATTGTTGGGCCCGAGCTGGAAAATCCCACCGAGTATCGACAACTCGTAGGGGCCCTAATGTTCTTAGTGAAATCCTGTCCGGACATATGTTTTGCAGTGAACACTTTGAGTCAACATATGGTTGAGCCTCATCACATTCACTGGATTGGTGCCAAGAATCTATTGAGATATCTCCAGGGCACAATCAACCATGAGCTGAGATACACTGGCGGGAGTTTGAGACTCCATGGATATACCGATACCGATTAGGTTGGCAGTGTTGTGGATCGTAAGAGCACATCAGGATGTTGCTTCACCTTGGGTTATGCTTCAATATCTTGGTTGAGCAGGATGTGAAAAATCCTAGATCTGGATTCCTACTGCAACAAACCTGAATTACTTCTCCTATTATTTTTCATAATTATTTCTTTACAGTGAAATATCGAAATAATTACTGAAGCAATCTACACAAATAATGTTGTGAACTAAATCTAAGTGTTGAAACAAACTGAACAAAATACAATGAAAAACATCCACATTTGGCACAGTTATTTTTGGACTAAGTCCCCGAAAAAACCCAACTCAGGAAATCCGGTGTAGCAGATCTGAGGGTTTTGTAATATTAAGCAACAAAATCTTGAGTACAACTAGGGTGCCAATATCTGGCTCACCCTTCAGAGAAATCTAGACAATAGGTGAAAATGTGAGCTATACCTCACTCAGCAAATCCCTAGCTGATCTAAACAGCGCTGGTAAAGCCCCTCTCTGCCTCTGCATGATGCCTATGCTGGAACTGCGTAAGTCTGCGTGGGCAAGCTCTGGAACTACGTCACCTCTGCTCAACAACTGATCTGGGCTGATCTGAAACTGGGTTTTGGCCCCCTGGCTCATAAACCCCAACTTCCAGCTATCTCAAGACTAAATCAAAGAGACATTGCATCACTTCTGCGTGAGTTCCTTCAGGAACTGCGTCACCCCTCCAGGCTAAGAAACCAAATTCATTGGTCTGGGCCATCGTGTCTCGAATCCAGTGAATCAAACACGATTCTACCGAATTCGTGTCCAATGGATCGTGTCCATACAGGACACGACGTGTCCCGATCGTGTCCTATACGGACACGATCGTGTCCCGATCCGGCGGACACGACCAACAGAAAAAATCCCTCCGCATCTTTTAAAAAGGCCGTTTGGCCTCTCATTTCTCACTTTGTACACGCTTGAGGCAGTTTTGTTTGGCCATAAACAGGGAACAAAAATGCTCTAGATGCATTAACAAATCTACAACAAAAAAACTTCAAACATGTATTAGTGAAATGTGTGAACTAAAAACAAAGGCACAACCTATACAACACCTCACTCACACATGGGGTGTTTCACTATGAGAATCTGCACCTGCAAAAGTACATTCAGTGGTCTCTACTTTCAATAAGAAAATAGACCCTCTAAATAGAGTACTATTAGTCTTTTAGACATAGACAGAGGTTGGAGCTACTAGAATACCAATTGAACGTCATTAAGCAGAAGAAAAGTCTTCACTGTAAGTATCTGCCAGCACATGCCTCTGAATTGATGACTTAATGAGAAAACTACAATATCTTGTCTTTCTCCTATTGGATCATTGATGAATATGTCTATTACTAATACTTTGTAATATGTATGATTGTATGATGTATCAATGCATCATGTATCTTAAATCTTTGTAAAACTTACATCTAGATGAAGATCTTTGTTTGAATCAATGAATTTGTATGAATTTGTGTAAGAAATATCTATTTTTTAATATATATATATATATATAATGTGTTCGGAAGTGTCCTATTCTGGGGGTCACCGTGTCCCGAAACCAACACTCGAATCTGTGTGTCCATTGTGTCCCATGTCCTCGTGTCAGGTGACTTAGCCTCCAGGTGACTGTGTTGTCTCTCTCTGCGTCACTGCTACCTCTCTCTGAAACGTACTCCTGGTCCTCCTGACCAGTTACTGCCACTGCCCCTCTCTGAAACTGATCACTAAATCAAAATCACTTAGCAAACCCTGCCCTAATGATTTGATTCTGATCAAAAAGCTGTGTCTCTCTCACAAGCTCGAAAATGCCAAATGTTCAATGTGTTTTCCATAGGCCCCTCACCCTCCTCCTTATATTCTTTCGTTGACCCTTCAACGGCCAAGATTAAAACATAATCAAGGGCTAAGATTAACTTGGAGGTGATCCATGACTTTATTTAGAAGATTCACACTTGTTTAATTAATACCCTTTACTTAATCAGCTTCCCTAAGTTTAGACTTAGAAAAACATTAAAAAACGATTAGTTAATTTAATTAAACCATCTCTAAGTGGAATTTTCCAAAACCATTTATGGGTTTTATGGAATACATGTGTCTTAGCCTATATACAAAGTTACAAGGCTAGAGCACATCCGATGCTACCATAAATCAACACTCCCTCTTAGCGAGGAAAGTGCTCTAGCAAGACAACTCAATGTGTTGTTGTTCTGACTTCTTGAACACCTACTGTTGTTTTGTTGATGCTACTCTCCAACACTGCACAAAAATGTTGCATCTGTACTATTGCTAACTCTGCATACTACTGCCAACTGCAACTCCCTCTCAATTCTACAACCATGCTACTGCACTGCATGAGCACTGCTCTGCACTGCGTTGCACCTATGTGCATTGCGCTACTGCTACTCATCTGTTGTTGTTGTTGCTCAACTACTGTTGCTGCTGCACTATTGCTAATTGCAACATAAAAACATTGGAAATTGGACAAGTAAATCTGCATCTGAAAAATAAGGTTGGTTGTTGCTAACTTCTGCACTAGCTCTTTGAAAATACTGCGTTGTTGTTGCTCTGCACCGCGTGAGCACTGCACTGCATTGCACCAACGCGCATTACGTTGTTGCTGCTCAACTGTTGATGTTGTTGCTCCCTCTCTGCGTTGATCAGGCTCTAGTACTGCTAGCTATTGTATTGTCTTCTCATCTTCTGCTGCAACTGTCCATCCTGCTACTGTCTTTAGGCTGTCGTAGCTCACATGTGATCCAAGAGTTCGGAAATACTCAAGGATCCTACCATGTTGTAGATTCTGGATCTACAACTCCAAGTCAGCCCATTTCTCTCCTTTCGGACTATGAGCTAACATAGCACAATCTCCTTCTGCCTCAATCTTGGCAGCTCCCGCTTGAGGATCTTGCTTCTCCTCTTTATCCTTTTCCTTAAGAGGACACTATGTGGCATAATGTCTCATTTCCCCACACCTAAAGCACTTGATCTTGGACAGATCTTTCTTCTTCTGCTTCTGTTACCCCTTTGATCCAAGGGCATTGTTATCTTCTTCTTCCTTCTTGACTTTCAAACTACTGTTGCCAACCTCAATATGGATTTTGATGAGATCTCTCCTCAACTCTTCTTGCTACAAGGCTACCCACATCGCTTCCCATCCTGGAAGCTTTTCTCTGCCCAAGATACTCTAGACAAAGACCTCATAGTCTTCTGAAACAGAGTTTAGAGTGAGCCTTACTAGCTCTGAGTCTTTCACCCTCTCTTTTATCTATGCCCCACATGCATCCTACCCATGGAGTTTCGAACTCATGGGAAGTACCTCTCATTTAGCCAATGAGGTGGGAGATGTTGATAGAGACCAAGAGCAAGACCGATGGATGCATCGGAGATTGTCGTACTCTCTATGTCTAGGATGGGGATATGTCCAACACCTTGATCTGGGTTCAAGTCTGATGAGGTTCTTACCTCTAAACTGACTTCGAGTTAGTATGTGACTCCCTTGAGTGTAATTAAGGTTTTTAACCTCTAAGCTGAATTCGGGTCAGCGAAGTGTGATGTCTTTGTGACTCACTCTCGTTTGTTTGCCTTCAGAGTCGGCAAAGCATGTTACATGTAATATTCCTTTTTTTGGTGTCACCTATGACAAGGTTAGGATGGACTTCCAGAGTTTGGAGTAGACAGGTCACAAGTACAAGTTGGTGTCATCAGCAGGCCCAAGGGCTTTTTGGAGGAGTTTTGAGGAGTTTCTATGAGGACCGGTGGCATTCGCTTGATATATTCCATCATCCGCACCGTTTACCTTTCGCTCCGTAGCATCCCGACAACTTTTGGAAAACTGAGTTATTTTTGGGCTTAACTCAATTAATTACGCTAAAGGTGGCATTCCGAGAGAAAAAACGTGATAGAACACCTTAGTGTAATAGCTCGTTGGAATTGGGACAAGAATGCCTACATGATGGGACGGTTGGACATGAGTTTCAATGACCTGAGGAGACATGGTAGCCGATTTACTCTTTCCTGCATTAAAAAGGAATATTTTAATTGGAAAAAAAGAGGGAAAAGTGCTCCATGATTAAAATAATAATAAAATAAAGCTCTAGAAGGATCCATGAGATCTATAAAGAGAAGAGGAGGAGGCCATTGAGGGATATCTTGGATTGGATCATTTTCTTATGTGAGAGGTTTGAGAACTTGGATCTCTACTTCATTAGTAGCCCCAACACGGAAATCCTCGAGTGGCTTGTCGAGTGTTGGACGAAAACCCAACTCTCTTTGAGGAGACTTCATTCAGAAGTTTCGCAGAGCTTCAGGGATTGGTGTGAGGATCATTCAGATCTTCAATCGATGCTTCATTGTCATTCGGTGGGTTCAATGGCAGCTGTTGCCGGAGGGAGAGTGCAGCAGTTCAATTTTGGAGGCCAGCGCAGTGCAGCAGTTTATATTGATGGCCAGTTCTCCATCTCAGCGCTTTTGGGTCAGATATTTATGTAACCCCAGTTATTATATTATAATAAAAAGTTGAGATTCTTCCTATTTGATGTGTTAATGGATTGCAATATTCTATGTGTCTTTATTTTACATGTTAATCTTCTGTTAATTGATTCCGTAATTTTATGGTAAAATGTTGGATTAGTAATATTTGGGTAAAAGTAGTAAAATATCCCATTTGGAATATTACAGTGGTATCAGAGCTTTGTTCTTGGCTCAGCCTATCGGTTTTTTAGTTTTCTAGTTGCAGATTGTTCAAGGATTTTGGAGATGCTGAAAGGAAATTATTTCTAGATCGAATTCTTCTATTTGCGGAGAAATTTGCGTTAACTATTCTACAAAGTCTCTACTGAAAGATCCTAGACAAATTTTCTATTAATTTGTTCATTGCTTAGCAATCATCTGACAAATTTCAGAGTCAAATTATAATGACTATCAAATTACATCAAATTCAACTGGGGGTCGTCAAAATCAAATCCAGGCTAAATATATTCTTGTGACCATCGGCCGAGCTGGTGGGAGTCAAGCTGGCTATACATAGGAAAATATGATTTTTTTTTTTTTTAGCAAAGGCTCCATGTGCAAGTCGTCAGGGTGAAAGAGTCGGTTTATTTTAGAGGCCGAATTCCTGTTTGGAAAAAAAACAAAATCGTAAAAGGAGCCACAAAAATTATTCAAAGCCAAAATCCATTGTCACGAACTGCCTTCGAGCCAATAGAGAAATAAGCCCCATCAGTCTTCGTGGCTAGGCAGAATCGAGTTGAAGGGTTATCGTGCTCAGAAATCCTATATTGAACCGCTCGAAGGACCGTGTCAAATTCTTACCGCAGACATTAAAAGATTGAATTTATTGGGAAAACCGTGAGCCGCAAATCAAAGGAAGGAGTTGTAAATATCATTTCAGCCAAACTGTTATGAAGGATCGATTGGCCACCTAAATAAATTCCAGCCTGAACTGTTTCAAGTTACCAAGAATCGAGGGATTCGAGGCATTAAAAAATCCAAGGGTCATGCGAGTCTCTCGAACCACACGTCTTCCTAATTTCTCGAGCCGCCACGAGTTTCTCAAACGAAGGAGCCTCACGACTATCACTGGGAGATCGAGTCAAATTAAGAAGTTGAGCTTGATTTTCAATTAAAGAGGTCGACGACTAAAGCTGACAACGCTATCTCGCCGATTAGCTGACGATGTGTGAAAGTCCGTGGGTCTAGATCATATGTAGATGTTGAGCATTGGAGGCCGAAGTCGAGGGCGTAAATCTTGGCAAAGACAATGACCAATTCAACTGTTGATCTGTGCATTGGGTTGAGCATATATACACCCGTTGAAGGTCGATTTGGGGTGTGGGAGCTGTGTTTCCAGGCATGTGGGCCATCTGCCCTATTTCCTTTGTTCACTGGACCAGTCCACCTTCAACAGCGTATGGTCCAGAGGCCAAATTTATCAATTAATTAGGAGTTAAGCTTCCAAACCAGGTTCCTCTATGCAGTCTCATATTTCTTAGTGTGTTTGCATTGCCTTACTGAAGTTTACAAACATTCTGGAGCAATATGATATGTTGGTTTTTTATTGCCTCTGTTTTGTGGGAGAAAATATGAATATATGTCAGGAGTGTCATTGCCTTCAGCATTAATATTCCTGCATGAATATTTTCTAAGTATATGATAGATCAAATGTACTGAGGAAAGGTGTGTAAATGCCTAGCACCATATTTCTAAGTTCAACAAGTCAGATTTGCAACTACAACAGTTGTTATGAAACAATCTGTCCATGTAGAAATTTCTTGTTTCCCACCCCGGTTTTTAGTTTCACCTTATTTCTCCAATTAGTTAAATGCCCTTTCCCATAACCTTACATTCAACAAGCTGGAAAATAAATATTTGCTGAAAACACAAATTCTGGAAATTTTTCAGAATGCTGGAAAATGCAGAAATAAAAATCAGCAGATACAAACAGCCATTCAACACATCATAACACAGTAATTTTTTGTCAAGGTGACCCTAGAAAAACCCCCTACAACTCTTGGGGAAAACCAGTTTGAGAGCTCCTCCTTATTTCTGAAAATGCTTTTTACAGTGAGGTAGAAATTACAGCAAAAATTTCAGCAACTAAACAACTGTACTTATCTCGATTTCCGTGCATTCACTCTGCCTTGGAAAACGTGCAAAACAGTAAAAACCCAAAACAGAAATTTTACAGCTTTTATGACAGCATTAAATGCTGAAATGAGCTTCTCAATTTTTGTGCCCAGCTGTACGGACTGTACGGAAAACTCAGCAACTTCTCCTCAAAATCTGTGCTCCTTTGCCTTGAAATCTGTGCCGAAACTGACTATACGACTGCTGTACGGATTTCTAGAAATCCGTACCACCAAGTAGCAGTCTCTCTCCTCGATATTCGTGCCTAGAATCTGCCCATAATTAAATGATGAACTTGTTGTACGGTCTTCCTCATTTACTGTGCCTCTCTCCCTCGAAAAATGTGCCCAACACTTGCTGTATGAATTTCTGCCTTGGAAACCATGCCTCTTTGCTGCTGTACGGATTTTGCTGAAGTCTCTATCAGCTGCCCTCTTTCTCCTCTCTGCTCAGAAATCTCCCTTGCTCTCCTTCTCTCTTTCTCCCAATCTACTCGTGAAAGAATGAATGACCTTTTCTTCCTTTTCCTCCTTTAACCTAACCCTAAGTGACTTTTGGGGAATCCCTAAATCCAATGGCTAAAATAGATTTAGATCTAGGGCTGAGATTAAATGCTCATTTAAATCTCACTTTCTATTTTTTAATTCACCCCACTTTAATAAAGACCCACTTAGTCATTTATTTCCAAAGTCACTTTTCCTTTTTAATTTTACATTGACTTTATTAAAGTCACTTTTAAAATTAGACTTTAGTAACTTTATCACTTAAAGTCACTTTTAAATTAGATTTGACTTTATAAAAATTATAAAGTCACTTTAGGAGAAAAATTAAATTCTTTTGGACACTTTTCCCTAGGCCAAAGATCAAAGCCTTAGGAACCACCTGTCCTCCGGTAACCAAATTTCAACACTCCCTCTTACCGAGGAAGGTGTTCCTCACCACACCCATCTTGTCTCTGAAGTAGACATGCTTGCCCCATGGTAAGGCTTTGGTAAGAATATCTGCAACCTGCTCATCAATGGGAATATACTCAAGCTTCACAGCTCCTTTCTGAACATAGTCTCTGATGAAATGATATTTGATCCCGATATGCTTTGACCTGTCATGAAATACTGGATTCTCCGTGAGTTTAATGCAACTCTGATTATCACAGTAAATCATTGAAGGTCTCAATGGCTGACCAAATAAGCCAAACAACATCTTGCGAAGCCAGATGGCCTCACAACTAGCTAGACTGGCTGCCATATACTCTGCTTCCGCTGAACTCAATGCTACTGACCGCTGCTTCCAGCTGAACCATGACACCACCGCCGAACCCAACCCAAAACAGCACCCTGAAGTGCTCTTCCTATCAGAAGCACAACCTGCCCAATCAGAATCAGTGTAACCTGCCAATCTCACTCCATCCCCCTGCCTGTAGTCCAGACCATAATCCACTGTCCCCTGCAAGTATCGTAAAATGTGTTTTGCAGCCACCCAGTGAACCTTCCTAGGCTCACACATAAACTGACTCATCGTGTTGACTGCAAAACAAATATCTGGTCTAGTGTTGACCAAATACATCAAGGAACCAATCAGCTGCCTGTACAATGTGGGATCCACCAACTCGGAATCCAAAGCATGAAGCTTCTTCCAGTTGGTGATCATCGGTGTCGACATGGGTCTACAATCCTCCATGTGGAATCTGCCAAGGATGTCCACAATATACTTCCCCTGCCCCAGGAAGAAATGCCCCTCCTCCTGCCACACCTCCAAACCCAAAATGTAATGCATCAAGCCGATGTCCTTCATCTCAAACTCCGCCGCAAGATCTCTCTTGCAGTGCTCTATGAGTCTCTCTGCACCTGTAATGACTAAGTCATCCACATACAGCACCAGAATGAGAGGCTCCTCACCTATCACAATATAGTAAAGGTTCGGATCCGCCTCACTCTTTGTGAAACCCATCTCCTGCAAGTATGTATCTATCCTGGAGTACCAAGCTCTGGGAGCTTGCTTCAGGCCATAAAGGGCCTTCTTCAGTCTGCACACATTGGACTCCTTCCCATGCACCTCAAAGCCCCGTGGCTGCTCAATGTACACCTCCTCCTGTATGAAGCCATTGAGAAATGCGGTCTTCACATCCATCTGGTGGATCTTCCAACCCATCTCTGCTGCTATCGATATAATGGAGCGGATCGAAGTATATCGAGCCACGGGAGCGAAGGTCTCCTCACAATCAACTCCCTCTACCTGGGAGAACCCTCTAGCCACAAACCTTGCTTTGAATTTCTCAATGCTGCCATCTGCAACATGCTTTACCTTGTAAAGCCATCTGGAAGTAACCATGGATTTGCCCTCAGGCCTCGGCACCACCTCCCAAACATCATTCTTCATGATAGAAGAATACTCCTCCTGCATGGCCTCTCTCCAGACCTGCTGGCTAGCTGCCTCCTCATAGCTAGAAGGCTCAGAGTCAACAATGTTGGCAACCATTTCTATATAGCTATAGAACCTCTCAGGTGGTCTGCTCTCTTTGACTAGTCTCTTTGGCCCAACAACAAATGTGGCCTCTCTCAAGGTATCCCGAAGCCACTTGGGCTTCCTCTTCCCTGAGCACACTTCTCCCATCGGAGAATGAAACTCCTCATCCTCATCATCATCGTGGAGCCCGAACTCCCCGACCGTCCGTTTTGTTGTCCTCCGCCCTGGACCCAACCCAGAAGCCCAGAGGGCCGCACCGCCCATCGCACCCCGCAAGGAATCCGTCTGTGGACCGCCCGCACACGGCCCAAGCACCACCCTCTCCGACTCCTTCCGTGAGCCACCGGCCACCGACGGACGCAACATCGTCATAGATGGCCTCCGGATCCTCCATCCTCCTGCCCACTGGATCCCTGTGACTGACTCAGCTGCTGCTGAGGGTCTGGCTGATCCAAATACTCTAACTCCCGTGACCTCCTAAAGGCCCTATCCTCCTCGATCTTCACATCCCGCCTGACAACAACTTTCCTCTTTGCAGGAATGCAAATCCGAAAGGCCTTTGAGGTCTCACTGTAGCCCACAAAGATACCCTTCTCTGCGGTGGGCTCTAGTTTGGTCCTCTTCTCCTTGGGTATGTAGGAGTATGTGATACACCCAAAGATACAAAGATGACCAATATCAGGCTTCTTCCCAGAAAAATCCTCCTCCAGAGTCATGTGCCCCAAGGCATGATGCGGACTCCTGTTCTGCAAATAAACAACAGTGTTGCAGGCCTCTGCCCACAAAAACAATGGCAACCCCTGATCATGTAACATGGCTTTAGCAGCCCCTCCGATGGATCTGTTCTTCCTCTCCGCAACCCCGTTCTACTGGGGGTTGTAAGGAACAGTGAACTCCCTCCTAATGCTTGCCTCCGCACAATAGTCAACAAACTCTCCAAGGGTGTACTCTCCTCCATTGTCCGACCTCAGGGACTTGATCTTCCGACCTGTCTGTGTCTCCACAAGAGCTCTAAACTCCTGAAACCGCTTGAAGACCTCACTCTTGGTCTTCAAGAAATAAATCCAGGCCCTCCTGGAGTGATCATCAATGAATAGAACATAGTACTCATATCCACTCAAGGAAACATGAGACATCCGACCACTCACATCAGAATGAATCAAATCAAGTATCCCAGTCGCTCTGCTGTCACTGCTGGGAAAAGGGGATTTGGCAAACTTGCCCATCACACATCCTCTGCAAGTATCAAAGTGATCAGTACTAAAATCTGGCACACCTGTAGTGATCTCCCGCAAAGTCCTCAAGGCTCCATGATACATATGCCCCATCCTGCGGTGCCAAATCTCACACAGCTCAGAACTGCTAGCTCTGCTGTCGGTACTACTGCTCAATGCCAAAAGGGGCTGAAACGCAAACTTGTACACCTTTGTGCGCGCACACCTATCCCACCTCTCAGCCGAATCACCGGAGCGCCCCGGATATATCGCGACCCTCCCCCGACCGTATCTCATCCTCTATCCCCTCCGGCCGCGACAGACACAGGCTCCTCCCGTCCCCGGCACATAAAGAAATATCCGACACCTTCTGGCGCGGGAGTGTTTGGGTTCCCTTTGCGGAAATGTCGTGTTCTGGCCACCGACCGGCCGAACAACTCTGTCATCACCGAGTACTACCTCTACATCAGTGCCACTCTCTGAAAGCTCTGAGAAGTACTCACGGACTCCTGTCATGTGACGTGAAGCCCCACCGTCCACATACCAGATACCCGAAGATGCTCCGCTAATCGAGGGAAATGCATGCTCCCTCTGAACCCTCTGTGCAAGGTGATCCCGCACTCTGATGACCTACCACGAACCCAACCTTCGTCAAAGCGATTCTTATAAAGTCTTCAAACCCTTCATTTAGAGGCCGCCATGTTCGGTTCTTCCCCTTCTTCTTCTTCTTCTTCTCCCACACAACCGCATAGTGTCCCATCTTCCGACAATTCCAACACTTCACCTTGGAATAGTCCTTCTTCCGTGTGTTACCCCTCGTTTACCTTTAGCTCTCGCCGGCTCCCCCCCCACCATTCCCAGGGAAGCCCGTTTCTTCCTTTGTTCTTTTTGTTCTTCTTCGCTCCCCCCCACCAGCGTGCTAGCGCGACATCCTCATCCTCGCTCAATTGGCTTGTTGAGCCGTGTCGACCTTTCCTGATCTCTGTCTGAATGCAATCATCCCAAAACCTCTCCCATGTGGGAAGGGTCTCACGTGTACAAACCCCATCAGCAAAGTTCATCCATGAACTGGGGAGGCCATTCACTGCAATCCGCACCAACTCAGTGGGTGGAATGGCCTCTCCAATCGCTGCCAACTCATCTCTCACATTAGTAATATTTGTGAGATATCCAGCTGCACTATCATTGCCCATCTTAATGGTCTTCAGCTTCTCCTTCAGGACCATTTTCCGGTTCTCATTGGTACTCTGGTAGAGATTGGACAATGCTGTCCACATCTCATGAGCATTTCTCTTTCCCCTCACATGAGGAATGCAATGGTCTTTGATTCCGTCTAGAATCAGTCTCTTACCCTTGTTGTTCTTTTTATTATATGCTGCCAACCCATCAAAACATCGCAGGGCACAACAATGGCTCCCCAAAGGCAACCATGATGTCCCACTTCGCCCTCCTCAAAGATACTCGCATTCCCTCCTTCCAAACGCTCGTAATTGGTATGCCCATCCAACCTATCCTCCACCCTCGCTCCCAATGACATCCCCGCCGTCCTAAATCCGAAATAGCACCGTTATAGTAAATATTATAAAATTTCGGTGGAAAATCAGTTGCGAGACATTCTTTCAGTGAAAAATCACAAAAATTTTTTTTCTTGCTGTCCCAAACTGCTCTTTCAGCACTCAAGCTCCGATACCATGTAGAAATTTTCTCTTTCCCACCCCGGTTTTCAGTTTCACCTTATTTCTCCAAAATAGTTAAATGCCCTTTCCCATAACCTTACATTCAACAAGCTGGAAAATAAATATTTGTTGAAAACACAAATTCTGGAAATTTTTCACAATGTTGGAAAATGCATAAATAAAAATTAGTAGACTCAAATATCCATTCAACACATTTTAACACAGTTATTTTTAGTCAAGGTGACCCTGGAAAAACCCCCTACAACTCTTGTGGAAAACCCAGCTTAAATAATCCTTCTTATTTCGAATGACCTCATTTACGTGAGGCAGAAATTAGGAAAGAAAAAATTTCAGCAATCAACAACCAATTAGACTCAACAGGCATTCACCTACTCTGAAAACGGTAAAACAATAAAACTCAAACACGTAAATTCTAATAAAATTTTATATGACAAGATTAAATGCTTGAAATGAGCTTACTTGTGTCTGCCTCGTACTGACCGTACGGAAAACTGCTAACTTCTTCTCCTCGATTTTTGTGCTCCTTTTGCCTCGAAATCTGTGTCGAAGCTGCTGTACGACTGTTGTACGGATTTCTAGAAACCCCGTACCACCTCCCCCTCCTCGATATTCGGTGTACCGCATCTCCGGCCCACCAAAATGTCGAATCTGTCGTACCGTCTTCCTCGTTTACCGTGCCCTCTCTCCCTCGAAAAATGTGCCCAACACTTGCTGTATGGATTTCTGCTTTGGAAACCGTGCCTCTTTGCTGCTGTACGGCCTTTGCTGAAGTCTCTATCAGCTGCTCTCTTTCTCCTCTCTGCTCAGAAATCTCCCTTGCTCTCCTTCTCTTCCTCTCTCAATCTGCTCATGAAAGAATGAATGACCTTTTTCTCCTTTTCCTCCTTTAACCTAACCCTAAGTGACTTTTGGGGAATCCCTAAATCCAATGGCTGAAATAGATTGAGATCTAGGGCTGAGATTAAATGCTCGTTTAAATCTCACTTTCTATTTTTTAATTCACCCCACTTTAATAAAGACCCACTTAGTCATTTATTTCCAAAGTCACTTTTCCTTTCTAATTTCACATTGACTTTATTAAAGTCACTTTATAATTAGACTTTAGTAACTTTATCACTTAAAGTCACTTTTAAATTAAATTTGACTTTATAACTTTATAAAGTCACTTTAGGAGAAAAAATAAATTCTTTTGGACACTTTTCCCTAGGCCAAAGATCAAAGCCTTAGGGAACCACCTGTCCTCCGGTAACCAAATTTCAACAGTCCAAACACCTCACTAAACTTGTCATCATTAAATAAGGATGCGACCCTCACAAAAGCCTTTTTTTTTAATACTAGAATCTAAAGTCAGAAACACCATTGGTAGCAGTAAAACCTTTGAATGTGTTGCTAGGTCAAGCACATTACAAGTTGAGGTAGATCATGGGTCAGTGAGAGTGCCAAGTATTATTGGAGAGATGTCAATAGTGTGTATCACTGGTGCTAGCATTATCATCCTTTCCATAGATTGTTGGACAATGTATTGCTAATTTATGTAGGGTGATTGGTTTTTCCTTGCACTGCTTATCATAACCTTGTATTGTCACAATAAAAAATGGGGTTCTTAAAACACCTCATGAACCAGTAAAGCATTACCTCAATGGACTGCCATATAGACCAGAAAACAAAATTGAACGGCAGACCTCTTTCAAAAGGGATCTATGTTATTCTTCAAAAAGAACAACCAAAAGATTTGCAGGAAGACTTGGGGATTGGTCACAAAATTCTTGCACTTGGAACAGAGTTGAAACACATGAAGATGACATGGAGAGTTCTTTCCAGATTTGATGAGCTTGATGAACTCCTTTCCAAAATAAGCCAATTAGAAGGGAAGAAACTGACTTGGGCTCTAAAACCTGTTATGCTTGTTCTTATACAACCCAAGTTCTTGGAAGAACCTTGTGAGGGGTTCAGACTTCCAGTTGCATCATACCTTAGTAACATTATGAAGTTGATTATGAAGTTGATTGCACCTATAGCTCCTTTCAATGATGGTGTTATGAGGGAAGTTTTCAAGTTAATAGTGGGGACTTTCCAGGACTTGGACAATAATGCAGGCTCTAACTTTTGGAAGAAGCTTGAGGTTTTAGGAGGTATGGCCACATTCAGAATGTATGACATCATGTTTTATCTAGAGTGTGATGTCTTGATTCGACAAATGTTCCAATGCTTCTTCAGGACGAGGAGACATCATCCTGACACCCTCATAGCACACATGTAGTCCATCTTGTCGTCATGTATGAGAGACCGCGATGCCATTTGCCGGGAGTTGCAGACTGGGTTGTTGAGCATTTGGAGGAGAGAGCAGTTGGTCTCACACGCTGCTTATGAACTAGCCCAAGGGCTGGTTGAGCAAAACATTGGGTTATTCAGGAGACAGTTGACCAGGGAGGAGTTGCTCTAGTTTGGAGGATTAGGCAGCAAGAACAAGTTGAGGAGGAAGGGACTTTGCTTCATCTGCAAAGAACCTTGGGGACCTGACCACTCATGCTTGAGAGATGCAGATGAGGTGGCAAAGGTAGAGCAGGAGGACATTCTTTTTGTATGTCAGGATGAGGACTCTTCTTCGAATGAGTCCATGGGGTCATATGAGGATGCTTCTGGGGAGCGTGAGCAGTCATGTGAAGTTGACGACAATAGGTCGAAGTTGTATTCCAGTGTGCAGGGTGAGCAGTTAGGGGACTCTATGGGAGATATCTTGGATGAGGAGTCACTTGTGATGATTCAGCGAACGCAACCAATGGTGGACCATGAGTCAGCTGAGGGGGAGGCTATGTGCATCATGCATGATAGTCCTTTGGGGGAGAGCCAGATGGAGGCTCACATTGAGTCTGTGATGGATGTACGGCTACCTTTAGGGTCAGCCATTGGTGAAGAGCAGACAGATGTACAGGCATCTAGCAGGGTGGCAATAGTTGCAGATACTTATCCTCAAGAGATGTTGGAGGTTGATGGGATAGTTCTGCAAGGAGCTAGTAGACAACAGGAGCATGACATTCCTGATCAGGAGAGGGAGGAGCTGTTGCAGATAGTGGAGCATCCATCTTTGGGCCGACCCACTGATGAGGTGCAGATAGATGCACATGCAGTGAGCATAGCTGCAGCACTTTCAATGAGCAGCACTCTTCAGGAGTACATTGATGGGGCTCGCAACATATCTTGCCCACATTGGCCGATTATAGAGAGAGGGGCTCTCTTCTGCAGGCAGATCTCGTCAACAGACGGGACGAGGCAACACGAGTTGAGTATGGACTGGCGACCTCACACCAGACTTGTTCTGCATGCAAGTGTCACTGCATTTGATTCTTCTTATGGGATAGATTGGCGGGAGATCATGAGTTGGTATCCTATTGATGGTGCGGTCTTCTTAGTCAGGAGCATAGCGGAGCAGGGACCCGTAGACATGACAGATATTATAGTTCCCAATTGGCAGTGGGACACATGTCGACAGTTCTTCAGTATTCCATCCCGACTTCGGAAAAGCAGGGTTAGCATTGGATTGAGTCAGGGGTTGGATTGGAGAGAGGTGATGAGTTGGTAAGCAGTTGGTGGGGCAGCTTGTACAATCAGAGCTACAGCACCACAAGAGCCATGGAGCATTGATGCATGTTGGCGGTTTTCGCTTCCTGGGGGAGCAACTATAGCCAAAGGCAGTGTGCAATCCGAGCCAAAGGACTTGGGCGATGATTGGCCATGGTGGCGTTGGGATTCGGGGGGATTGATTGATGACAGGTGCAGTGAGAGATCAGTTTGGGATCCCGACATCGAGGGGTCCGTTCCAGGTGACTTGATATAGGAGCATAGCAGCACCCAAGGGTTTGTATGGGATTCGGGCATTGGGTCTCAGTTGCATCGGGCCAACAGAGCGGCCCACATATTTGGATTGCTTGAGGGCAAGCAATCTTGGGGTGGAAGGTCTATAATATTCCTTTTTTTGGTGTCGCCTATAACAGGGTTAGGATGGACTTCCAGATTTTGGAGCAGATAGGTCACAGGTACAAGTTGGTGTCATCAGCGGGCCCAGGGGCTTTTTGGAGGAGTTTCTATGAGGACCGGTGGCATTTGCTTGATATATTCCATCATCCGCACCGTTTGCCTTTCGTTCCGGAGCATTCTGACAACTTTCGGAAAACCGAGTTAGTTTTGGGCTTAAATCAATTAATTACGCTCAAGGTGGCATTCCGAGAGGAAAATGTGATCGAACACCTTAGTGTAATAGCTCATTGGAACCGGGGCAAGAATGCCTACATGATGGGATGGTTGGACATGAGTTTCATTGACCTGAGGAGACATGGTAGCCGATTTACTCTTTCCTGCATTAAAAAGGAATATTTTAATTGGAAAATAAGAGGGAAAAGTGCTCCATGATTAAAATAATAATAAAATAAGGCTCTAGAAGGATCCATGAGATCTATAAAGAGAAGAGGACGAGGCCATTGAGGGATATCTGAGATTGGATCATTTTCTTATGTGAGAGGTTTGAGAACTTGGACCTCTACTTCATTAGTAGCCCCAACACGGAAATCCTCGGGTGGGTTGTCGAGTGTTGGATGAAAACCCAACTCTCTTTGGGGAGACTTCATTCATAAGTTTTGAAGAGCTTCAGGGCTTGGAGAGAGGATCATCCAGATCTTCAAACGACGCTTCATTGTCTTTCAGTGGGTTCACTGGCAGCTGTTGCCAGAGGGAGAGTGCAGCGGTTCAGTTTTGGAGGCCAGCGCAGTGCAGCAGTTTATATTGATGGCCAATTCTCCATCTCAACCCTTTTGGGTTAGATATATATGTAACCCCAGTTATTATATTATAATAAAAAGTTGAGATTCTTCCTGTTCGATGTGTTAATGGATTGCAGTATTCTATGTGTCTTTATTTTACATGGCAATCTTCTATTAATTGATTCAATAATTTTATGGTAAATTGCTTGATTAGTAATATTTGGGTAAAAGTGGTAAAATATCCCATTTGGGATATTACATTACAGCAGGATGACACAAGATTGCAAAATGATGATGATGATAGTACACGATGGTACTGATAACAGGATGGCATAGGTGGACAGATGGAGTTCTCCCTAGTTGAGACGGAGTGTTAATTTTGGGCAACTAGGCCCAAACTCCATGTTGCACTGCTCATATGATGATTGCATTTTTGTTGGATTCCTCTTTCGGAGAGGTGTAAGATTGATCTAAAAATCATCTTGTTTGGATGAGAAGAACTTGTATTTTGATTTTAATTTCCACACATATGCAAATTGACAAGGTCGGCCAGATTTGTAATGTAGGCTCACAAGCCCCAACAGAGGTGTCACACACCCTCATTGATGGATATAAATAGGAGAGAGATGATGCTCAATTCATCATCATCTCGTCACACACTCTACTTGTGATCTGATTGGTTCATACAGCCTAGGAGAGGCATCCATCCCTCACACGTGTGAACCTGAAGCTACTGAAAATTGCGGACTGTTTTTAGGGTTTTGCTGAAGCATTGACTGTGGGCAAATTCTTGGAGTTTGACACTCTTTCTTGGAGAGAAATTTCGATTTCTTGAGGCCGCATTTGAGGGCACAAAAATCGAGAATCATCGACTTTGACTGCTTTCCGTTGACTGCATCGTTGACTTCTGCGTTGACCATTTGTTGTTGACTTTTTGGAGTTGTCTTTGAGGGTTGTGTGTGATACTTGGAGAAACGCTGATTTGGTTGTTGGAGAAGCTGGTTTGGCCAACTCAAGGATTTGCTGGCTAGGGCATTCTATTGACTGTTGTAACAAACATTTATCTCTCTATTTGTTGGACAAGAAGAATTACAAATTCTGATATATTATTTGGCGGGTCTTCTGTTGATCTATTATTATGTTCTATCAGAATTTTACTTTCAAGTTTATGTGATTGCTAAATATGAATTGGGCCTTAAAGAAGATTGAAGTAAAATTGCATTAACCATAGAACATACAATGGTTATCTAAATTTAACAAAAGAGGAAGGAAAGAAGCCCAAATCACTAAATAAGTGGAAGAAGCTGAAAAGAAGAAATCCAAGGAGGAAGTAAAAGATCTCTACTATGATTGAGATAGTCTTCCTCACCTAGTTCTTTTCAAGTTTTTGTTTCAAGTTTTATTTTGTAAAGTATAGGCTATCATGGTAGGAAACATTAGAAGCATTATAGGATGCATCATGTTAGGAGATGGCATCAAGAAAGCATACGATTGAAGCAAGAACTCGTGACATCATCATAAGAAGCTTGAAAGATAGATATGGAAATAAAAGGAAGTCGCTCTCGGTAACCTCATTGGAAACATAAGTAGTACTTATGGATAGAAGAAAGTCATCTAGAATAAAGCTCATCATACATCCTTCAAAAAGGAGCATTTGCAGGATAAGGATGATTAAGATTCTGTGTTGCAATCTTCATTGGAAGAAGCAAGTATCTCGCAGAGAATTCCACCTTGTATGGGATTCATGGGATGATAGTATGATGACAAAGAAGTGAAGTAGGTCAAAATGATTGAAGTACTTTCAATCATGGAAAAAGTTGTTTAAGGAAGTCTAGATGACCAAAAGAAAGAGATGAGGTATGTATACTTGTATTTAATAAAATTGAGTCATGTCATATAGTTGCAGATAGCATGGATAAATTCTCTACCTCATGAACCTGATCAAAAGAAAAAGGATCTCCTTTGAAAGGATGCATGAAGGCATGGTTGACATATTGACTAAGATGAAATCAACATAATAGGTCCTCATATGGAATATGAGGTGGTTGACAAAAATAAAGGAACTATGGATGTAAGTTCTTGGATGCAATTTGTGAAGAAAGTAAGGAAAGATTGTGAAAGATGCAACTATGGTCACATAGAAAAGGAAATCAACATCTGATGACTAGAAGGATTGATTGTGACATCTCCATGGAAAAGGTATGAAGACTTTGATGAAGTCTGAAAAAGGAGACCCTTGACATTGTTTATCTCGGAGATATGTCAATATGTATGTAGGATGTTGATGTTGTTACAAGCAGATTTCATGATGAAAAGACCATCACAAAGGTAAATTTGATTTAATGTTCATTCTTAATTTTTGAACAATACCTAGATGGACTAATGCAGGGCTACCAAAGGAAGAGTTGTAAATGTCATCTACAACTAATACTCATGTGGTAGGATGAAATATTCTAAAGGAAACATGATGTGAAGAAGGTAGAAAGGTATGAAGGAAGGCCAGATAAGGACTAACAGATCACTTTCTGATGAAAGGAAGGGTGACATGACTAACATGATTCATAAATGAAAGTGATGAATGGTTGATGCCCTACGAAGAAGTTCCAAAAATTTTAGGCTCCATAACAAAGAATAAATTCATGACATTGAAAGGAGGAGTCCTACAAGTGGTTGGTTGTCCCATGATCTCCACCTAGAGAGTTATTGGAAGCAAGTCCCTGGTTAAGGGAAAACTTGGTCAAGTCCCTGGTTAAGAGGGAGCTTGGGTACATTTCTTTCATAGGAATGGGTACATTCCTTCATTGGAATCGGTATATCCTCCCTGGTTAAGAGGGAGAGATAGAAACATCATCTTGCCTTCACTTGGGAAGAAAGAATAAAGGGTTGGGTAAGCATTTGGCATTTGATAAGAGTAGTCATAGAGGACCGATATTCTTTGAGGACTAGGAATCCAAAATAAGAATAGTCCTGGTGGAACATACTCTAAGAGAACCCAGGTGGGGTATGTTCCGAGAGAGATAATGATGACAGTTTCTATTAATCATTGGTCTCGCCAGCATTGTGCTCTGATCTTGTGGAGAGATAGAGTTGTTAGTCAAGGCCTTGCCATGTGACAATGTTGGATGATATGATGCTATATAGATGGGTTTCCAATTTAACTCTTCTTATGAGAATTCTTTAGATTAAGAATGTCCAAGTACATTGTATGGATTATGAATACCTCCCTAGTTAAGAGGGAGTGTTGAAATATGAAACTAGGTTTGGTCTTCATAATGACATGTGTAATCATGATTTTATGTATTTAATGAATAAATTTATTATTGTAAGTCTTGAGGAATGGGTTTCATGCTCAAGAGAAATTATTTTACAGGTCAAGCAACCATTAGGTGCTTCTAGGTTTGTTATAAAGTCATCGACTCATTGTCGTGTATGAATAACCCATTTGGCCATGTTATATATTGTAAGAAAATTTATTTGAGTCAAATTAGAATCAAAAGACCATCCACGACCATGTCAAACAGGCAAGCATCAAGTTGGCCTATGGACACTTCAAGTCGACCTAAAAGGAGCAAATTGACCCTATGAGAAGCCTATATAAAGAAGACCTCGACCTCATTTGGAGACACTTCACTCTCACACACAAGTTCGATTATAAGGACAAGAAGAAGTGCGAAGAAGAGGAAGACAAAGGAAGGAGGAAAAGTCAAGTTATTTTGCTTTGTTTTTGCGCTACTTCTATCCACACGTGCGAAGGAATTAGGGCACATATTGTTGCAGTGAAGTCGAGTTGCAGAAGTGAAATTAGATCATCAGGAAGAGTTGTTTTGGAAGCCGAGTTTTCTAGGAGAGAGAATCTACCCAAGCAAAGAAGAGAAGTTGCAGTTTCGGGCAAATCGAAGTTGCAGTTTCCGGGCAAATCAAAGTTGCAGTTTCTGGACAAGTCGAAGTTGCAGTTTCTGGACAAGTCGAAGTTGCAATTTCCGGAAAAGTCAAAGTTGAAGCTGCAATTGTTGAGTAGATCGAAGTTGCTAGAAGGAGAATCTGTTCAAAGAGGAAGCATTGACTTTGTCTTGGAGAGGTTCTGGGTCAAGAGTTTAGGTCTTGGAATCCATCAATTGAAGATTCTATAAGAAGAAGAATTCTTTGGGTTTTCCTCTCGGGTTGGAGAGATTTTGGCCCTGGCTAGTCGCCTATATCTTGTGTTCCACTTAATAAAATAAAAGTGCTTTCCTAGTTGATGAACGTTGTGACTTAAAGGAGTGGCCTTGGGGGTCCACACACACATGAGGGAAGGCCTCACGCTAACCCTAAGGTAACTGCGCAGGTCAAGGAGGAGAGCAAGGTAACTGCGCAGGTCAAGGAGGAGAGCAAGGACGCAGTTAGGGTTTTGAGGGAGCTAGCACTATAAGAGGTGGGGTTTTCACTCCATTTGGCATGGTTGATATGATATTGATATTGAGAGCTAGACTTCTGTCTACTTCAGCACGCTGGTTGTTTAGTCGGTCTGCAGCACTGTTTAGTGCGAACTGAGTGTCTCCGGTCGGAGATCTTGCCCTTGGCTCCGGGGGACTTCGAGTGCCTGCTCGAGCAAGGTATTTCCTTCAGTTTCTGTAGGTGATTTGCAGTGGATTTTGGGTGGACATTTGTAGAGGAGTTGGCCCCTTGGAGTGACTGCGCAGTCCAGGAGAGAGGACGCAGTTTCAGCAGGGAGGACGCAGTCATTGTTGTGCAGCGTTGTTGTGAGGTGATTTAGCGGTGGTTTCAGCGTCTTTCAGCATTGGGAGGTTGTTGTTTCAGCCGGAGGTTTTGCAGGAGCATTTTGGGCCCCTTTTCCAGCGTATTTCTTGGGCTTCTGCGCTGTTCCGGGGAGAGACAGTGTTTTCACTGAGGAGGGTTTATTTGGTGGATTTTCGGAGGTGGAGCACTTGCTTCACGGTTTCTGGGTTTTTTCCGGAGGGTTGAGTACAGCTAGCCTTCCGATTTTCAGCTCATTCCAGTGTGGGGATCAGCCCCTAGTTCCAGTACATTGCAGCAGCAGTTTTCTACGGCAGTTTTCTCCAGCAGCTAGGACGCAGTCTCTGTTGTAGCCATTTCTTATTCTGAGAGGGTCTCCACTTGCCTAGAGCCAGGATAGGTGCACTCATTCTGATTATCTCTTGTACCCATATACATGTATTCTCAGATTAATAAAATGGCTTAGCGTTCTGGTATTTTATGTGTATTTGTTCCATATTCTAGTTCCGGCATTTTGTTCTATATAGCTGCTTGTTGTTTTGCTGTGTATTACTGTTTATTTCCCGTTGGGGATATTACAGTGGTATCAAAGCATAGTTCTGGCTCAGCCTGTGGTGCTAGCAGTCTATGACGCCCGGGGATAATCCCTACCTTGATCAGGGGAGACACAGGGACGTTGAGAGTAGGTGGAAGTTTCCCTTCGGAGGGGGGGATTCTGATCAGGAGCCACCTGAGACAGATTCAGAGCAGGAGCAGCCTGTGAGGGACACAGAGCAGCGGAACCCGATGGCAGACGAGGAGAGGAGATGGGATGCGCTCCTCCATCACATGCAGGAGATGACGCGGAGACTCGCGGCCATAGAGGTCGGACAGAGGGAACCCCCTAGGGTTTTCCAGGTCGGTGAGGGATCGGGTATGTCTCACCACGTGCCAGTGCATGATGCTATCCCCATTGTGGCATCTCATGCACCCACGCGATCCACTATGCCCACATTATTGCCAGAGGACGCAAGGGCAGGAGTACGGGGAGGTGCACAGAGGGATATTCCAGCACCCACGCGATCTACCATGCCTACCTTCCTGGCAGAGGACGCAGGGACAGCAGTGCAGAGGGAGATAGATCCGGCTCGGATGGCTGAGCTTTTTGCAGAGTACCAGGCTTACGGACCAGCGTTCATGGATTCTCTCACCTTCAGAGACTATCTCCAGGTCTAGTATGGCATTAGATCCCGTGATCATCACCAGGGGCACAGGCACCACCGTGATGACCACCGCGCAGCTAGCAGATTTCATTTGCCCACGTTTGATGGCTCATCGAACAGTTCGGCAAAGTCTTGGGTGGAGAAGCTGGACATCTATTTCCAGCTTAACCAGATGTCGCAATCAGAGGCCATTAAGGTGGCAACATTGCATCTGGATGGTGAGGCCCAGGATTGGTGGTTCCATGGGATGGCGACACTCGGGCATTCTACAGTGACGACATATGCCGAGTTTACCAGGAGAGTGATAGAGTGCTTTGACAGGAGGGATCCGGAGCAGCACTTTGTTGAGCTGACCAAGCTCAAACAGATTGGGAGTGCAGAGACATACATTTCAGACTTCTTGAGGGTTTCGGTGATGGTACCGGATTTATCTGCAGCTCGGATGGTTTACATGTTTGTGGAGGGGCTATCAGAGCCACTGCGTGGCCTAGTCCGGTCGAATAGACCGGCTACCCTTCAGGATGCCATCAGCAGGACTCGGGACTTACAGGATGTCTTACCCAGGACTCGGCCACCTTATCCCCAGAGACAGGCCTTCTAGCCTAAGGGTAAGGACACGAGGGTTCCGCCTCCCAAGGCGAATCCTGGACGAGGGCAGTTTGATGATGAGGCCAGGAGAGAGCTGAGGAGGAAGCGGTTGTGCTTCACTTGCCAGGAGCCATGGGCACCGGGACACAGGTGTGCAACAGGGAAGGCACATTTCATTGAGGTCTTCTCCGAGAGCAGTGGAGAAGAGGATGAGGAGGATGACGCGGAGGTAGAAGACAGCTATGCAGCGCAGGGTACCTTACCACCTCCACCGCCCGCCGCAGGTGGGGCATCGTTTGCACCCACTGGGGGCGCTCTAGCCGCATTGCGGGGAGTCCCCAAGTATTTGACGCTGCGCGTACGAGGGACGGTATGCGGGCAGCGAGTTTCAGTCTTAGTTGACAGTGGGGCCACCCACAACTTTATTGATGCCCAGATGGTTGAGCGGAGAGGCATCCAGACAGAGGGTTTTGATGGGTTTTCCGTCTTGGTCCCAGGAGATCAGACTATGGCATGTGCTCGGTATGTTCCCGAGTTATCAGTGACGATGGGCACTTACACATTGACAGACCACTTCTTTGTGGTGGACATTCCGGACACCAACCTGATATTGGGTGTTCAGTGGCTTATTACTCTAGGGAAAGTCACGACGGATTGGAAGGCCCTAGAGATGGAGTGGGATGATCCCAAGACGGGGAGGCATGAGAAGATACGGGGACAGCACACATACCCACCCCAAACAGTGTCAGCACACAGGATGGAGGCGACCTTCCGCAAGGGAGACATAGAGTGGGCGGTAGAGTTGCGGGCTTCAGAGGCAGTGGATACAGGGCAGGCAGTGCATCCTGAGCTACAGTCTATTCTCGATAGGTATGCAGCGGTTTTCGGGGATATTCCACCAGGGCAGCCACCGGATCGGGGGTTTGAGCATACGATCGAGCTTGAGCAGGGGATACAGGCCGTGATTACCACACCGTATAGGCATCCCAAGGCCTATCGGGACGAGATAGAGCGGGCTATCCAAGAGTTGCTGGCCCTTGGTCACATTCGGCCCAGCACGAGTCCTTTCGCTTCTTCTGTAGTGTTGGTGAAGAAGAAGGACGGCACATTGCGCATGTGCATTGACTACAGGGCTCTGAATAAGAAGACCCTGAAGAACAGGTACCCCATCCCCAAGATCGATGAGCTGATGGATGAGTTGAGAGGAGCACGGTTCTTCTCAAAGATTGACTTGAGATCCGGGTACCATCAGATACGCGTGAGGGAACAGGACATTCCCAAGACCGCTTTCAGGTGTCACTATGGGCACTTTGAGTTTTTGGTCATGCCATTCGGGTTGACCAATGCACCTGCTACCTTCCAGTCATGCATGAACCACATCTTCAGGGGTCATCTGAGGAAGTTTGTGCTGGTTTTCTTTGATGACATACTTATATACAGCAGGACTTGGGAGGAGCACCTCCAGCATATTGAGACAGTTTTGCACATCTTGGAGGAGCAACAGTTCTATGCTAAGCTCTCCAAGTGTGAGTTCGGGTTGACAGAGATGCTGTATCTGGGGCACATTATAGGAGTGGACGGGGTGAGAGTCCACGAGGAGAAGATCAGGGCCACAGGGATTGGCCAGAGCCGCGGAATGTGACGGAGCTTCGGGGATTTATTGGTATTTGCACATACTACAGGAAGTTCGTCAAGGGCTTCTCTCAGCTTGCTGCACCCCTCACAGATTTGACGAGGAAGAGGGCATTCAGTTGGTCGGACACGGCACAGCGAGCTTTTGACAAGCTCAAGGAGGTGATGAGCAGTTGTCCTGTGTTGGCGTTGCCAGATTTTACACAGCCCTTTGTCCTAGAGTGTGATGCATCCGGAGAGGGGATTGGTGCAGTTTTGATGCAGGACGGTCATCCGATTGCTTTCGAGAGCCGGAAGCTCCTTCCACACGAGAGGTTGTATCCCATATACGACAAGGAGATGCTGGCCATCATGCATGCATTGGCCAAATTCCGGCAGTACTTGGTGGGTGGCAGATTCAGGGTGAGGACAGATCATAACAGCCTGAGGTACTTCCTGGAGCAGAAGCAGTTGCAGGAGAGACAGCAGAAGTGGATCAGCAAGATCTAGGCCTACGACTTTGACATAGAGTATGTCAAAGGCAAGAATAACGTGGTAGCTGATGCCCTTTCTCGTAGACCGGCCACGTTATCACTCATGAGCTTGGACGCTGATTGGAGGGCTCGACTGCTGGTTGAGTACTCCAAGGATAGGTTTGCATGTGAGGTTCTGGATGGGCAGGTAGCTGATGACAGGTACAGGGTGATCGATGAGATCATCTATTACAGAGACAGGATCTTCTTGACTGAGAGATCTCAGCTCAAGAAGAAGATACTCCAGGCTTCACACGATTCACCATTGGCGGGCCATCAGGGGTTCACCAAGACATACAGGGCCATTCGGGAGAGGTTCTCATGGAAGGGCCTCAAGGAGGACGTACTCCAGCATGTCAGGGAGTGCGCCGTTTGCCAGAGGAACAAGGGGGAGATGAGCCATCCTGCAGGGTTGTTGCAGCCTCTTCCCATTCCGGAGGGGAAATGGGAGAGCATCTCGATGGATTTCATCACAGGGTTGCCCATGGTGCAGGGCAAGGACTGCATCTTCGTAGTCGTTGACCGGCTGACGAAGTATGCCCATTTTTTTGCCATATCCGCACATCACACAGCAGCGCAGGTGGCTGAGCTGTTCTTCAGGGAGATTTTCAGACTACATGGTCTACCCAAGACCATCGTCAGTGACAGGGACAGCCGCTTCATGGGCGGATTCTGGCAGGAGCTCTTCTGACTAGTGGGGACCGAGTTGACACCGAGCACTAGTTATCACCCCCAGACGGACGGGCAGACAGAGATAGTTAACAAGTGGCTGGAGGGCTACTTGCGTAACTACGTCAGTGGACAGCAGAGGGCATGGCTGAAGTGGCTGCATTTGGGCGAGTACTGCTACAACACGACGCATCATATGTCTATCGGTATGTCACCTTTCTATGCTTTATATGGATATCATTCCTTATCTTTTGTGGACATGATGTTTGGTGTTAGCAGGGCTCCGAGAGCCAAGTTATGGATCCAAGAGAGCCAAGATATCCTCCGAGCTCTCAAGGACAACATAGCCACAACACAGAATCAGCAGAAGTTGTATGCTGATAAGGGTCGGGTGGAGAGACACTTTGAGGTAGGGGACTTGGTCTACCTGCGACTACAGCCATACCGACAGTCTTCGCTTAAGCAGAAGGGGGCGGAGAAGCTTAAGCCCCGCTTTTATGGGCCATACAGGGTGATACGCAGGATTGGGCAGGTTGCATATGAGTTGGAGCTGCCCCAAGGCAGCAAGATTCATAACATTTTTCATGTATCATGCCTGAAAAAGGCATTGGGCCAGCAGGTGACAGTCACAGAGGAGCTACCACCCACGGATGATGAGGGGCATCTGGTGTTGCAGCCGGAGGCTATTATTGACACTAGGGAGAGGCAGCTGAGGAGCAGGAAGATCAGGGAGTTCTTGGTGAGGTGGAAGAACTTGCCGGATGAGGATGCCACTTGGGAGGATGAGAGGATCTTGCAGCATCCATCACTTCAGTTGCTTGAGGACAAGCAACGTTCTGTCGGGGGAGACTGTAATATTCCTAATTAGCACTGCTAATTGGAATATTTCATTTTTGTATAGTTTTGCCGCCTTTAGTTAAATTAATAAATAAAGTGAGAATTAAGGGGTCACTCACTTAATAAAATAAAGTGCTTTCCTAGTTGATGAACGTTGTGACTTAAAGGAGTGGCCTTGGGGGTCCACACACACATGAGGGAAGGCCTCACGCTGACCCTAAGGTAACTGCGCAGGTCAAGGAGGAGAGCAAGGTAACTGCGCAGGTCAAGGAGGAAAGCAAGGACGCAGTTAGGGTTTGAGGGAGCTAGCACTATAAAAGGTGGGGTTTTCACTCCATTTGGCATGGTTGATATGATATTGATATTGAGAGCTAGACTTCTGTCTACTTCAGCACGTCGGTTGTTTAGTCGGTCTGCAGCACTGTTTAGTGCGAACTGAGTGTCTCCGGTCGGAGATCTCACCCTTGGCTCCGGGGGACTTCGAGTGCCTGCTCGAGCAAGGTTTTTCCTTCAGTTTCAGTTGGTGATTTGCAGTGGATTTCTGGTGGACGTTTTGCATAGGAGTTTCCCTTTGAGTGACTGCGCAGTCTAGGAGAGAGGACGCAGTTTCTGCAGGGAGGACGCAGTCTTGGTTGAGCAGCGTTATTGTGGGGTGATTTGGCAGTGGGTTCATCGTTTTTCATCCTTGAGGAGGTTGCCATTTCATCTGGAGGTTTTGCAGGAGGATTCAGCCCTTTTTCTCAGCGTATTTCTTGAGCTACTGCGCTGTTCCTGGGAGAGACAGCGTTTTCACTGAGGAGGGTTATTTGGTGGATTTTCAGAGGTGGAGCACTTGCTTCATGGTTTCTGGGTTTTGTCCGGAGGGTTGAGTACAACCATTCTTCCAGTTTTCAGCTCATTCCGGTGTGGGGATCAGCCCCTAGTTCCAGTACATTGCAGCAGCATTTTTCTACGGCAGTTTTCTCCAGTCAGCTAGGACGCAGTCTCTGTTGCAGCCATTTCTTATTCTAAGAGGGTCTCCACTTGCCTAGAGCAAGGATAGGTGCACTCATTCTGATTATATTTGTACCCATATACATGTATTCTCAGATTAATAAAATGGCTTAGTGTTCTGGCATTTTATGTGTATTTGTTCCGTATTCTAGTTCCGGCATTTTGTTCTATATAGCTGCTTGTTATTTTGCTGTGTATTACTGTTATTTTCCGTTGGGGATATTACAGGTTGTTAGTCAAGGGTCTTGGTCTTGGAATTCATCAATTGAAGGTTCTATAAGAAGAAGAATTTGATGGGTTTTCCTCTTAATATTGGAGAGGTTTTGGCACTGGTTGATCGCCTACATATTGTGTTATATTATATCATTGTTCTTTATGGTTTGGTAGTTGTTTGATGAAGAATAAAATATAATAATAATCAAGTAAAGAAGAACCTAATTAAGAAATAAAAGATAAAAAAGTCCTCACAAGAAGTTATCATTGCTAGAGAATTCATCTCATATTTCTGCCCTAGAATTCTCAACAATAAAAATCCTGGTAGAAATTAGCTGACAAACTAGGAAAAAAAATGTCTTCAGAAATAATAATTAACTAGGGCACAAACCACCATGGTAAAGAAAACAAACAATCCCAAAACTGGGTGGCGAGCAACATGGCCAGAATACACTAGAAATATCGGTGACAACCCCGAACCAACACTAGTGAAGATATCAATTTTCTATGGAAAGTGAATCCCTAGATGTTAGGAGGTAGGGTTCAATCCTAGGAAGAAATGGTGGCAACCCCAAAAACAAGTGATGATGAATGTTGTGGCAAGACAGGGAATTAGGTAGTGACAAGCAAGAAACCAAGAATAACCTTGACCCCAAGGAATAAGAAATGAACCAAGATGAAGCAAGACCAAACACACAACAAAACCACCACCAAAATGGCACCTGTGGGAGGCGACATCACTAGCACTCACAAATGGAAGAAGGCCTTCGACATTGAAAAGAGGCACAAACTGGAGGGACAAGGCATCTAGGGTTACATCCACCCTACCCTTCACTCCCTCATCCCCCTTTCACATGTTCAAAGCATGTTAGGATAACTAGGATTGATTATCATTTCTAACCATATGTGTATAACCTACTTAAAAATCATAATTTAACTCCCAGAATAATTGGATGAGATGGGATATGTTGCGATATTAAGATTTTTGGAAATGTGATCAAGTGATTCAAGGATTAGATCAAGGGAGAGATGAATCAGATCATATGTGGTTTTAACATGACATTTTTCTTCAATTCAGAAAATATTTCTATGAGCTTGCATATGTATACGTAACTATGTGGCAACATATAATGAACTGATATGGTGAGCATAAATAGGCTATCAAACATAAGTCTTGAAATTCTTGATCAAGGACAATGTATTGATATTATATATGAGGCTTGGGTTCAATTTGGCATTTAAAGTGTGTAAGTTTTGTATTGCCATTTTCAAATTTTGAATATTGAAAAAGTGTTTCACTCATAATAATTGGGTGCTTAGGTAATCACTCACAATTGTCAAGATTTGAATGGGAATCATGTGATTCAAGGATTTTATTATCAACTATACAAGGTTATGCCCTCCTTTTAGTACCAATTTTGTTAATGGGAAAATGTGTTAATGGAAAGATGTTATCCTGGTGAAGGAGTCCTAATTAGTCTTCTTATTGTTTGAAATAAAGACCCTTCGTATTCTAGCTTAGTTACCATTAATATTGTGTTTATGAAAATTATTTTAAATGCAAAAATGAAATGAAATAAAATGAAAAAATTGACTCTATTATAAATGTAATCTAAATTCATAACGAAATTTCTAAAAAAAAAAATCAAATATTTAAATATAAAGCCGCATATACAACTACCATAATTCACAAAAAAAAAAAAAAAAAATTATCATCAAATATAGATAGAAATATAAATACTCAAGACATAAAGCAAGGATAGCATATGATTTTCATGCATATTATATTCTTATGTCCAAGATAAATTAACAAGCACTAAATCAAACAATAAAAACAAGTAATCATATGCTCAAGAAAAATCTAACTCATATTAATGGCTATTCTAATAGGATCTTTATCATTATGAAAGTAAACAAATGTTACATAGTAGCTAGTCTTGTCAGGTAGTTTAAATATAGCTAAACTAAAGTAAAAATACTAAATTCAAATTAGTGTTAAGTTTTAGAATTCCATCAATTTGAGTTTTAATGATTGGTAAAGTTTTGATGTGTGCAAATAAAAAACAAGGCCCTCATTTCAATGCATATGCAAACATAGCTTTAAAAAACTATAATATATTATACTTACATTTATATTTGAACTACACTAGTCATACAAGTCAAGGTTGTTTTTCCAAATCAAGAATTTTATATTTTATTTCTCAAAATTTGAACTAAAATATTCAATAAATTTTTTTACTTATATTTTATTTTTAAAAATTGAATTTATATTTGAAAATAATAATAATAATATTGATTTATTATTTAGTTTATAAAAATGCATATGTTTTATTTTATTAAAATTTGAAATTAGATTTTAATCCCCATATATATATATATATATATACTAAATTCAAATTAGTGTTAAGGTTTAGAATTCCATCAATTTGTGTTTTAATGATTAGTAAAGTTTTGATGTGTGCAAGTAAAGAACAAGGCCCTCATTTCAATGCCTATGCAAACATAGCTTTAAAAAACTATAATATATTATACTTACATTTACATTTGAACTACACTAGTCACACAAGTCATGGTTGTTTTTCCAAATCAAGAATTATATATTTTATTTCTTAAAATTTGAACTAAAATATTCAATAATTTTTTTTTACGTATATTTTATTTTTAAAAATTAAATTTATATTTGAAAATAATAATAATAATACTGATTTATTATTTAGTTTGTAAAAATGCATATGTTTTATTTTATTAAAATTTGAAATTAGATATATATATATATATATATATATATATATATATTTGAACTAAAATACTTAATTAATTAATTTTTTAATATAATTATTAGTTTATAAAAAGTATTGATATGAAAGAATGAGTACATTGAATTAGTAAAATATAATGATTGCAAAATCATAATTTACGATGTATTGTGTAATAATATGTTCAATTTTTTATCCTATAGCAATAAATATTAATATTAATAAAAAAAATTGTAAAAAATAAAAAAACAAGTTATATAGTTAAAATTTATTAAATAAAATGAAATGACATATATTTGACCAATCTAATTAGCAGTCAGTGCAATACTAATTGTGTTACACTTCCTAGCGACAAGATAATAATAATCTACACAATACCCAATCAAACAAGATTGCAAGCAATGGTATACCTGTCAAAACAAGAATGTTGGACAATGGAACCCTCGAGGAAATAATTTGAGAAAGACTCCGCAGATCGAGGAGCGGAGTGCGCAACGTGAAGCTAAGTTAGAGTCTTAGGGGCTTTGGGGTGGGTCAAAGCCCCTTATTTTGGAAAAGGATGGGAATATTTTGTATATGTTGAGCTTCGCCCATAGTTTTTGTACCATGGTATTGTAAATCTAAATACTATATAAGGAGTATAGGATAGTATTGATATATAAGTAATATCTCATGATTTTTGAATAGTCCACTTAGCACTCATGCATCGGGTGATGCTCATGAGTGCTAAGTGGACTATTCAAAAATCATGAGAAATTAGTCAGTTACGACTACCTCTCATGGAGATGGTCATAGATGAATGACTTACTTAACACAGTTGAATCCCAAATATTGTATCTAATATAACACACTCCGGAAACCCCTCATACTTAGATAAGTAATAGATGATACTTGATTTGTGATGCACTTGGATGTAATATTGTCTTAAATATGTATTATGTGGGTTGGGTTAGAGAAAAGGCTCTTGCAAATGAGTGCGCGGAGACCTTAGGAAGTTTGTAGCTGAGTTCATAGACCCATGCAGCTAAGTGCGCAGGGTGGAATAGATTGTATTGGGGAAATCTGAGTATTAATGAAAGACTTTTGAATATTTATCTGTATTTTGAGTTTATTGGTTTTCTTTACTTGCATCTTGTGCTATTTGTGTTTTTTACTTCTAATTGCATCGAGAAGTCCTGTTTAAGGTTCTTTATACTACTTTATGCTTGTTAAAGTAAGATCGTGCAGTGTGCAAGTTAGTTGAATAGAAGTGTGGAACTGCAACTATATAATTAGTAGATTTGTTCTGTGAATCTTTGTCAAGCATTGAAAGGAAGATAAGCCCTAAATCCACACTCCATTGTCCCTCTGGATGCAAAAACTGGGATCTAGCATCCCACTATATTGCCTCACGTGAGACTTCGGTCTGCGCAATAGATCGTTGCTGAAAAGGCCAGTAATAGTGGGTTTTGTTGGTTCGTGTATCCATATCTGAACCCGGGTCTAGGCTCCATCAAGCCAACAAATGGTTCCATTTCTGGGACCAGCATCTGGCTGAGGGATATATGGATCTGGCATCCTTCAAAGAAAGATATTTAAGACTAGGTAGATCTAAAAGAACGTGAATTTGTTGCACAAGAAAAAATAAATCCATGTCTATCTACTGAAAACTGGTTGTAGATGTATATATTTACAGATCAGTATGATATACTTTTCTCATCATTTCTAGCGAGTTTCACAAGTGGTTATCAAGAATAGTTGATCAAACAACCCATTTTAAAAATAGGACTACTGTGTGGATTCCTGAGCTGATCAAGAAATTTAAGGGGGTTGATAACGAGATTGCAAGGGTTTTTTTATTATTATATCAATATTATCCTTGGAGGTTTTATTACTAATTTCACAATCAATACATTTGTATCCTATAGCGAAGTTGAGCACAAATTTTTCAAAGGCCCGCAAGGTAAGTACTTGAATTCATTGAATCTTTGGATTAAGATGTTGTTGTGTGAAAATGGTGTACTACGAATGACATTAGATTGATATTCAGAGTAAATAAAACCATAACTAAAAGATAGGGAAATATTTTTAGGGTATATCATAATAATCACATTGAGTCTGAGTATAGTCCATTGTTTGGATCTAAAAGCGAAGAAGGAGAAATCCACCCTGCTACCCCTAGAAGTGTGTCGGTAAAGTTTGAACATCATCAGGGTGCTTATGGAATTCCCCAACCTTCCACCCCCATAACCACCCATTTCCATTTTGTTCCTCCACTACCACATCCACCTCCCCTGTTCAACATGTATCACTCACCTAATATGTATGTTTTCAAAGGATCAGATGATCCCGAGCAGTTCTGGTTTGTTGCAGAAGCGATATGGAGATCGCAGAACATCACTAATGAGAATATGAAGAAAGCGCAGTTGGTCACAGCGTTGTATGATAGAGCATTGTCCTGGTATATGAAATACACCTTGACGAAAGTAAATTATACCCTGGCTCAAACTAAGGCTGCGGTGAATGTTGAATTTAAGAAGTCGAAGTCACAGTCCCAATGTATTACAAAGATCAAAGAGATCAAACAATTATCCAATGAAACAATGTGGGAAGTTGATCAAAGGTTTAAGACACTGTTAAGTCAAGTTATCTTTGAGATCCCTGACGAGAATCACAAGGAATTGTTTATTGTTGCATTGTTACCTCATATAACATTTCCATTATCGCAGTAGAACATTGCAACCCAAGCTGAAGCACTAGAGATTGCAATGAAGTTAGAAGCTTCGCTGGTAGCATATACTAACCTAGGGTCTCAATAGATTCAAACCTAGTTGGCAAGGTTACATATGGAGCTTTAAGATTTAAATCAGGGGAAAGAAGTTCGCGTAGAAGTATGGTGCATAAAGTGAAAAATGGAAGGTCACCATAAGGATCAATGTCTTTTTTTTAGAGACTACTTGGGCACCAGGATTCCAAGTTCGTTGAGACCCGGGCCAAGTACTGGACCAAATATGAGACCGAATGTCTTTTGTAGTTTGTGCGAAGTTGTAGGACAACACTCGACAGACTACTGTCATCTGATGCAGAAGTATATGTGGTCACCAAAGAAATTATTTTGTAATTACTGTAGTTTGGTGGGACATAATGACAAGCATTGTCGAAGCTACGATCTAATGATGCAGAGTCTTGGAGCATAACGAGTATAAGCTGAAGGGAAAAAATATCTAGGTTCTTCAAAAATGCGTGAAGGTTTCTAAGGTCAAGGGCGTGGTTGAGGAGGAAGAGTTGGACGAGGTCATGGATAAATCATATGCTATAATTGTGGTCATCTTAGACATTTCACGAGAGATTTTCAGAATCCTGCTACTATATATTGTACGTATTGTTGCACGTTTGATCTTGAAATAGAGAATTGTCCTACATTATTGGCTAAAATGCAGGAAAAGCAGAAACCAATAGCCTGCCCATACAAATGATGAGATTTTTACCACGCGAAGAAGGTCTAAGTGCCAACATAGTGACATGAAGTGGTATAAGTACAAGAGAAGATAAAGCAGAAGGAAAGAAGCATATGGAGGATACTGTTGGGAAAAATACTGAGAGGGGGGGGGGGGGGGGGGGGTGAATCAGTATTTATAACTTACTTAAAAATTTTACTTTTTTCTTGCTGATTTCTATACGCGAATTTAATGAACCCAACTAGCGTATACACACGGATATCTTTAAGCAAAATTGCGTATGACCAGAGATCTTATTATGCAGATAATTATTTATTTAAAGCAATGGATCATTCATTCATCAAATGTTTGTTAAGCAATAAACATGTGTAGTAAGAATAGAATAAATCATCACACATAAGAAATACATATGAACACCAGGATTTTAAGGTGGAAACCCAATTCGGGAGAAAACCACCATTTTTGTCGTCTCTGTCTTCAATATTTATTATATGGAAAAATGCTTACAATATTGTATGTATGTAGAAGCATATCAGTACGCAGGCATCTACCTGTAAAAGGCCGCAACCTTGTCTTGTTCTCCAACTGCTACTGGAAGGGAGCTCCAACCCCTTGATCTCATTTACCAACCACTACTGGAAGGGAGCTTCAACTCCCCTGATAAGAACACCAAATTCTACTTTCAGGAAGATTCTACTTCCACACTGAAGGCTTCAACCCTCAGAACCACTGTAGACCACGTTTCATCAATTTTCACATTGGATCCCACAGCTTCAACACAACACTTCATAAATATCAACACCAATAAACTTAATCCAAATTTCAATCAAAACAGTGAGATCATTGTAACCAGAACATAGTAATAAACCCAGATTTGAGAATCAGAATGCAGAATCAATCTCAAACCTGATCATTCATTATCTTAAAATACATATGCTACTTCACTTTATTGATTCCGCATGTATACATGCTTTCCTTCACACCAACCTTTGTATAGATCTGAGAATACTGAATTTAGAGAATATGATCAGTCTCAGAACCAGATCTGAGGCTTTCAGACATATATCTTTTGAGTAATGCAAAAATCTTATTCAGTCAGTCATCATTAAACATATTTACTCACTCATTGATCATATTTTGTACATATTCAACTTAGCAACATATACAGTATTCAAACAACCCAGATCTACATGAATACTTCATTGACAGACAGCAGAAATACAACAACAATAGATAGATAACCTCTCCAACAAGCTTCAAAAAACCCTAACTTTCATACGCGCTTTGGCTGAGGCAAAGCTATGTGTATACATGCTTTCACTGTGATGAAGTAGCATATAGATCTGTAAATGTTATTACTACAGAAAGATGAATATATATAAAATTACCCAGATTCCTTTACTTCACTTCAACAAACATGCACCAGGACACAGATCCAAAGATCTCATAATTAGATCATGCAAGTACATAGTCATTTCAGGTCTAGAGATCCTGATCCATCATTGTATCCAAGGGTGCATCATAGATTCAGATCTACCAATAAAACAGAGTTCATCCCATGCAGATATACTTCAGGGAGAAGTATTCATTAACAACCTTCCACACACACACATTGCACTATGATCTTCTTCACTTTATATAGATTTAGCCTGTACCAATACCATGAGACAGAAACCACACAACTGCCGATGGTATTCTTGGACGGAATCAAATAGTCAATAAAACGCTCAATACTGTGGGCTAATACCATGTTAAAGCCCCCTGGTATCATAATTTTAGAGTGCAAAAGGTATACGCAACTTGGCTTCTTCATAACCACGTGTATACGCGACTTCTCTTCATAAAAAACTGCGTATATACTAATTCTGGATGTATACGCGGGTTGCCTTCATCAAACCTGCGTATACATTGCGACATATTATATTTATCATTTATTTGATCCTAACTTGATTTCATCTCTCTTTCACTTCTAAATTGGCCTGTAGATACATCATTTTTACATCTTTAACAACAAGGTTTCTTATCAAAAGGAAACTCATCAAGTAGGTTTCCATCAAGCACAACTTCATCAAGTAGGTTGCCATCAAGGACAAAATATTGAATCATATTGCCAACAATCTCCCCCTTTGGACTTGATGGAAAACATGATGGTGTTTGATCACCACAACAGATAGATACATTAATAATAACCATTATTCAAACACCAAGAAACTATCCCCCTTTGACATCAAGGGAAAAGGGCAGATCAATACCAAAACAAGGTTTCTCTTCCTTTGTAGAAAGAAGAGCTCTGTAGATCTGATGTGCACTGAATTTACTATGCTCCCCCTAATTTCATGTTGAATCTTCAGAGATATTATTCAATGAATTACATGACTCTATAACTCAATCGAGTATGACCTTTCCTATCACCAACTTACATCAGTCAGCCAACCAAGTGGAATTACATATTTGACTCAACTTCCCAACCAAGTGGGTTTAAAAATTTGAACAAGTCCTTACATGACTGAATATAAAAATTTTACATCATAGGTCTCAACATGACCTTTTCATCAAATTATAGATATGAATTTTTATAACCAAGACCAAAGAATCTCAAATAGGAGATCATAACACAACAACCAAACAGAATGCCAACAATGCATCCTTTTCAACAAGGTAAGTTCTCCCCCAAAACATGTGCATCCTAAACACCTTCAACAGCCAATTCTTCAAAGCATCTGCATCAAGGAGATAAATATCAAAGGTATAGTAAGATGAATACTGGAACAAAAACAGGGATTACCCAACAACACCACAGATTGTTTTGAAAGCTGACCTAGAGAATTTCTGTCAGCAAAAAACCATACGTGGTTTTATGCATAGAAACTCGCGTATATATGTGATTTTCCTTTATGAAACCAACGTACCGAATTTAATCTTCTGAAATTAAGCAGATTTGATAAGAGAGGTAGTGACAATTCCTAGCTTCTGTCTGAGATATTCGAATGCTTCCCTGGGAAGAGGTTTAGTAAATATATATGCAACTTGTTCTTTGGAGGGAACATACTCCAATTTAACCTTTTGTTCAAGCACTTTTTCATGTAGGAAGTGATACTTGATAGGAATGTGCTTGGTCTTGGAATGCATAACAAGACTTTTCGAGATAGTAATGGCACTTGTATTATCACATAGAATGGAGATCGGAGGTGAACATTTGGTTTGAATATCTTGTAATGTCTGCATCATCCAAAGAAGTTGTGTGCAACATGATGTGGCAACCATATATTCTGCTTCTATTGTAGATAAGGCAATATAACTTTGTTTCTTGTTGAACCAAGAGACTAATCGAGGCTCCATATAGAATGCACCACCACTAGTGCTTTTTCGATCATCAAAATTTCCAGCCCAATACGCATCTGTGTAAGCATGAAGAGTGAGATCAACATTCTTTGGATACCATAGACCAAAGTCTTGAGTCCCTTGTAGATATTTGAATATTATTTTTATAGCCTGAAGGTGAGACTATTTTGGATTAGCTTGGAATCGTCCAACAATCCCAACTGCATGCATAATGTATGGTCTTGTCCTGGTTAGATAAAGAAGACTTCTAATCATGGATCTATAATCTAGTTGATTCACCATGGGAGAATCATCATGAGAATTGAGGTGACATCTAGTTACCATTGGAGTACTCACAAGTTTGTAGTCTTCCAACCCATACTTCTTCATAATTTTCTTAAGATATTTTGCTTGTGATAGAAATATGCCATTTGTTGCTTGCTACACTTGTAAGCCAAGAAAATATCTTAGTTCCCCAAGTAATGACATTTCAAATTCTTGCTGCATAACAGAAGCAAATTTTTGACTCATGGACTCTTCATTACTTCCAAAAATGATGTCATAAACATACACAACAATAATCAATAGTTTATCATTTTCAATTTTTGTGTATAAGTTACTGTCAGTAGATCCCTTTATGAAACCTTGTTGTTGAAGATATTTGTCAAGACGATAGTACCATGCCCGAGGAGCCTGTTTGTGGCCATATAAAGCCTTTTTAAGTTTGCAAACAAGTTTTTCATCATTTCCAAGAATGAATCCTTCTGGTTGTTCTATATAAACTTCTTCTTCTATATCACCATTGATGAAAGCAGATTTTACATCCATTTGATAAGCTTTGAATTGTTGAAAACGTGAAAAAGTAAGAAACATTCTTATGGCTTCAAGTTTGGCTACATGAGAAAATGTTTCTTCAAAGTCTATACCTTCTATTTTAGCATACCCTTTACAAACAAGTCTAGCTTTGTTTCTAATAACATCTCCATTTTCATTTAACTTGTTTTTGAATCTCCATTTTGTTCCAATAGCATTTTTATCATGAGGTATTGGAACCAATTGCCAAGTATGATTCTTTTCAATCTGATGAAGTTCTTCTTTCATGGTTTGAATCCAACATTCATCTTTACTAACTTTATTTACATTCTTTGGTTCAATAGTGGATAAGAATGAAAAATAACTAGTGGATCCTACAAGAGTTCTTCTTGTTTGGACACTTGATCCCTTTTCTCCCAGAATTTGGGATTTTGGATGATTCTTTTGAACATAGTTGGATGGAGTTTTTTCAGATATATCTTCTTCTGGTGCTTCATCGGGTTCTCCTTCTATATTGTTTCTATTTTATGAGGGAAAATATACATCATCATCTTCTTCATTTGTTGTTGTTATTTCCCTTTTAGGAGTTGTGAGAGACTCATCAATTACAACATCAATACATTCAAAAATATTCCGAAGTCTTTTATTGTAACATTTATATGATTTAGTTATAGAAGAGTATCCAAGAAATATTCCTTCATCTGCTCTAGGCTCAAATTTACCAAGTTTTTCATCATTGTTCTTGATAAAACATTTTCTTCCAAAAACTCTAAAATTCTTAACAGTGGGAAGATTACCATACCAGAGCTCATAAGGAGTTTTATCACTGTTCACACGAACATGAGCCTTGTTAAGAATATTTACTGCAGTATGTGCTGCTTCTCCCCAAAAGGTATCGGGAGTTCCAGATTCATCAAGCATAGCATGAGCCATTTGTTGAACTATTCTATTCATTCTTTCCGCCTCACCATTTTGTTGTGGGGTTCTAGCTATAAAAAATTGTCTTTTTATGCCATGGTGTTCATAGAAATCAAAGAATTCATCTGATATATATTCTCCTCCTCGGTCAGATCTAAGACATTTGATTTTTAGATCGAATTCATTTTCAACCAAATCTTTGAAGATCTTAAAATTTTCAAATGCTTCATCTTTATGTTTTAGTAAAATGATCCAACACATTCTAGAGAAGTCATCAATAAATAAAATACAGTATTGTTCTCCACGCGGTGACCTTTTCCTTACAGGACCACATAGATCAGTATGTATAAGTTCAAGAGGCTTACTTGCTGATCCTTCTTTGGCATTGAATTTAATCCTGGTTTTCTTACCAAATTTGCATGATTTTCATATGGTACTTTCAGGCAGAGTGATGATGGGAATATCACAAACAACTTTGAGTCTGCTAGATTTTCTTATTTGATAGAAGCTCAAATGTCCCAATCTTCTGTGCCATAACCAATTTTCTGTAGATTTACCTAAGTAGCATTTCTCTTGGCCACCTTTCAATATATACAAAATGCTTGGTGTTCTAGTTCCTTTTATCATTGATTTTCCTATGTCAAGTTCACATACTACACATTCTTTTGAACTAAAGACAACTTAATTTCCTTGATCACACATTTGGCTTACACTCAACAAGTTATGCTTTAACCCATACACATACATAACATTGTTAGCTTTATCCTTTTATTTTAGAAACAAAGAACCCTTGCCCTTAATGATAGCAGGAGAGTCATTTCCAAAAGTAACATTCTTTTATTTCTCTAATGCATTAGATGAAAGAAGTTTATTTGTATCACCTGTCATGTGTTTTGAGCATCCGTTATCAATGTAACATTGATTTCTTCTCCTTATGAAAATAACGCTATGCCACAGCTTTCAACCTGTGAGTCCTTCTTTCTCCATACCTTGGAGTTTGTGGGTATATGTTCTTTTGGCTAAAGTTTTCTCTTGCATTCAGATTCTTCATGTCCAAATTTATTGCAATAAGAAAATTCAATTTCGCCTTGAAGAGGAGAAAAGTTGTTGTAAGTATTCTTCTTTACTCCAGTCTCATTTCTTTTCTTTCTATCTTCTCTGGTCATGATGGTTTTGTATGCAACACATTGTACAACTTTATGACCAAAATTATGACATGAGAAACATTTTCCATTAAAGAAGAAATTTCTGCGATCATGAAACCTTCTATTTATGCTTACCTACTGATTGATATTTCTATTATTGTTATTCCTTGAATTGAAGTGGTTGCTCTACCTAGGTGGTCTCTTTGTTCTTTTTCTGAGTGAAAAAATGTTGCTTGTTGGCTTTAGCTGCATTTAGATAACTTGGTGCTGAAGACTGAGATGATTCTCCGATATATCCAAGACCTGTCTTTACAAGAGGAGAGTGTTATACCTTGTGTTGTAGCCGCTACATCACCCTCCAAAAATTGGTCCCATCTTAAAATTTTGGAGCCCCTGACCTCTTTGGGATAAGTAAGTCTAATGCGCCCTCATCCTTGAGCCTCGAGAAAGTTCCTTTTTTCATGCATTATCCCTTCAAAGTCTAGTCCAGGACTTGGTCTCTAAAAAGCTATCGCATAGTCGCAAAGTCGCAAAACTCATAATATCAAACATCTTGCAACCATGCGACCTAGCGACCTCACGAACCCTAGGTCGCAAGGTCATGAGGTCACATTTTGGTCTAAAGCTTCACATTTGCGACTGTGTGACCTAGCGACCTAGAAACCTCCAGATCGCGAAGTCGCAAGGTCGCATATCCCATCAACCAGCCCAGATTTGTGACCTAACGACCTGCATTAAATGATCACACATGCGAACCCTTTATAAATAAAAGGGTCGTGTAGGTCGCATTCGACCTGCGTGACGGAGCAAGTAACACCTCTTACAAGCTAACTAGAGCGCATTTTTTCCCGGGTAAGTTGCCTAATCCTCTTGCTGTTTCCTTTTTGACTAATTTTTGTCTCACGTGCCCCTTCCCCTTGCCTATTAATCACCTTTTTGGTTTCATTCAAGCTCAACAGCCCTCTGGTTAAAGTTTACACCTTCCCTAATGGCTGTAATATTCCTAATTTGCGACAGCAAACTGGAATATTCTATTTTGTTTATTTTACCAGCTATAGTTTGTAAGTAAATAAAAAGTGAGTAAAGAGGGTCTAAACTCACTTAAATGAAATAAGACATCCACCTAGTAGCACAACGTTGTGACTTAAGTGGGATTCAAGGGGGGACCCAACACCACGTGGAGGAGGGGGCCTATGTACACTCTAGAAGTTTCTCCAAGCTTTTGTGGAGATAAGGATGAGAATGTGGATAAGGATGAGGATGTGGAGGAGAGAGAGAGACTACGTTGGGTTTTGGAGGGAAACCAACACTATAAAAGATGAAGGAGCCTCCTCATTTCATTCATGCTTGATATTTGGATTATTGATTATTGAGTGAGACATATTGTCTTCTCTTTGGCACGCTGGCTATTTAGCCCGTCTGCTGCACTGTTTAGTGCAACCGAGTGTCTCCGTGCGGAGATCTCACCCTTAGCCTCGGGGGACTTCGAGTGCCTGCTCAGGCAAGGTTATTTTCTTAGCATCATCCTCCAGGACAGCGTTATTGCTGCAGCAGCGTAATACTGTGTTGTAGGGTGTTGCCGTGGTGACTTTACGACACCACCTCCTTCTCTTGTTTTCCAGAGGGAGAGTCTCTCTTTCCTTTGGAGGATCGGATTGGGAGATATTGGAGCTGATTTGCAGATCTTGGCATCAGGCCAACAATTATTTTTCCCCTATTGAACAGTCCCTCTCAATTACTGCGTTATTTTCATGGTGCATCTGCAGTGAGGGTTTGCCGGTTGATTTGAGGGGAAGATCTCAAGTGTAAGGATCAACCTTCCACTTGGAGATATATTGGAGGAGGTCTATTTCAGTTGCTCATCATCTTCAGCCTTCTCTACTCGGTTTCAGTTGGGAGTTGCAATAGCTGCCCAACAACTCCGGCATTTTTGTCATATTGTGTATTTCAGCCAATCCCTTGGAGGATTGAGTTATTCTTGCTTATAAGGGTTAGAGCTTTGCTCCCCTAGTGTATTTGGGACCTATACTGTCATATCTATGTATTTATGTCATTTTGGAGCAACATTCTATCATAGACTGCGTTTTCTCTCATAGCCTGGTTTTATGCAGAAATAACAGTGTTCTTTATGTTCATGTACATGTGTTGTCGAGGGTTGGATTGCTTTCCTTGAGAGGTTGTTTCCTCAAGGCTTGTACAATTTCTTGATGCTATACATTATTGGCTATATACAATCATATTCTTGTCTCATAACTCTTGGATAAAACGCTGAAGTATTTCTGGATCCATCTCTTGTCTTGCGGCACCTCATTCTTGAGGGTTTTTCTATGTAAACTGTTGTTTAACCTTGCTGAATGCCTATTCCATGTTCCTAAACCCATTCTCTGATTGGCCATACTATTTTACATCTTATTCATTCAGAAAAAAACGCTGCCTTTGCTTCAAAAAATTTCTGCATATTCAAAGCCTTGGGAAATCAGGGTTTTTATTGACTAGTCGGGAAGGAGGAACTGTTTAACTTAGAAAAACGCCTTTTTTTGAGCTGAAATTAAACATGGAAGTCCCTATTGACCTATTCTAACATATCCCAGAACCTTGAGACGTCATTTTACGCATATTTTCTTATACACTCATTTTAGGGCCAAATTCCTCACTTTTCCCCACCTTTTTTCCCTTAAAAGCTGAGTAAATGTTGCTGCTGCTATTTATTTTGGTTTCTGAACATTTTCAGAGATATGATATGATATCTGAAGCCCTCATACCTGAGGAATGCATTTTTCTGGCATGATCTGCTGAAAATTCCCTTTCCACGAGGATATTACAATGGCTTATCTCTCTCTGCCTCCTCTGCCTCTCTCTCGAACCTCACCCCTCTCTGAACCTCACCCTGGCCTAGTGTGCCTCAAGCACCATTCTTGTGCCGCGGGTTGTAATAATTGCGAAACCTCTAAAAAAAATCCCTAGCGTGACTCCGCGACTCCAAAAATAAGTGACCTTGTGACCCCACAATTTTTTCATTGGGTCGCAAAGTCGATAATCATCAATTAACTTCATACTTTGTAGCCTTGTGACCTAGTGACCTAGCGACCTAGTCGTAAGTCGCCAAGTTGCAAAGTCACAGTTCCCTGAAATTTTACTCCAGTGTGACCTAGTGACCTTGCAACCTAGTCGCAAGTCACCAAGTCACAGGGTCATTGTTCCCTAAGATTTCACACTGGTGCAACCTTGCGATCTAATCGCAAGGTCACTAAGTCACAAATCTCGCCATTTCTTCAGATACTAGTTGGCAGGGGTCGGAGCGACCTAGCATGAGCAATCATTTGGAGGTTTCATCGGTCTTAACATATTTGTAATTATGATGTTCATATTATTGTGGGATTGTTTTATGAAAATGCCAGGGAACATTGAAGACGAGCTCAAGTGTGTCTCCATCTCTTCGGCCTTAAGCGATATGGGGCCTCCAGCAGTTCGGAAGAGAAACAAAAGTCTAGATGTAGAAATCTCAGAAGAAGGCACGCCTCCTTCCCCACCCCCTATCTATGGGGACACCGCCTGTGTGTTCGAGAAAGGAGAAAAAATGAGTTGGTACCAGATATATCAAGAGTTCACAAGGCCTGAGTTCCCAGAAGATCTCGCAGACATGAAAGTGTACATTCAGGTCAAGAGATCCAAACTCCACTATGCAAGCGCCCATCCACCCATATTTCCATGTGTATAGGTTATTGAATGGATCCTACAAAAGGTCGACTCCAAGATTTGGGTCATTCGCGGTCACTCGGGGAAGACGTTTGCTAACCTGATGGGGAAGGATGCAGAAGTCTACTATGTACTCCCCACCCGAGAACAAACTTTCAATGCTGATTGGGCAGCCACTCATGAAGTACTCGTACTAGAGACCTTGAAGGGATGGTGGGAGGACCCTGAGAAGTTTAAGGTTAAAAAGGATCAAGAATATGAAACAGAGGGCCTTAGGAAAGTCTACAAGTTCGTGGCTGCAATGATGTGTAGGATGTACGGCCGACCAGATTCCACCACATTAAACGTGACTTGGGTCCCTCTCATGTACGCCATCACTACGTATGGCACCCGATTCAACTAGGCCAACATAATAGTAGTGGTCCTTAGGTCAAACATATCAGCAGCACAGGCACCCGAAGAAGGATGCACATTTGAATTTTACATGGCTTCCTACCTTTTGGATGCAGTATGCACAAGATTTCAGTTAGAAGGATGGCCGCATAACTGGGATGTGAAGCATGGCGGACCAGAAAGACTTACAGGTGTTTTGGGCTTCCAATTACAAACAAGATATAGATCAATCTTGCATAATTTCATTCCCGCACTCTACAGGAATTTGTTTGGAAAAGACGCCCCATGCATGTCCAAGCGAGCCATGGAAACGATAACCCAAGTGGCCAATTGGTTTTCCATTATAGAAATTACTTTTATCAGGGTCTTTGGGTCATTCAAGGCACCTCACACACTGCCTCAGTTTTTCATTGATAAGCTAATCTTACAAAAAGTGTGCTACCAGATGACGAGCGGGTTTTCCAAGGTCCTCAGTAAGGGCAAGAAGAAACCATGGCCTACTCTCCCACTCACTATCAGTGCCTATACGGTCAAATATTTCAAAGAGGTAGAAGCAAAGGCAAAGGAAATCAAGGGTTTTCATTTCATGACCTTGGCCCATAGATCATGTGATCTTGAAAGGATTGTCCCCGCGCATCGCAAACAGGCCAAATTCAATTGGAAATACCAACACATGGAGTACCCTGTCGAAGAGCAAGTCAGGAACTAGTATAAAAAAAACAGGACGCCCTTGCCAGAGGAATCAACTGACCAAGGGGGGCAAGATGATCGAATGGTGGAAGAGAGGGTCGACACGCTAAATCGAACTGACCTGATAGGAGGAGCCTCATCTTCCAAGAAGCCAAGAACTGATACGCGCAATATTATTTCCAAAGAACAACATGAAAAGAGAGACATAGAGGCCAAGGCACAACAAGAAACTGAGAAGAAGGAAAAGGAAGAGGAACTCAAAAGAACCCAGGATGCCCAAGCATGACAGCAAGAAGAAGAAAAGAAAAAGAAGCTAGCTGAGGAGCAACAATAAAAACAACAAAAGGAGGAACACAAGAAAAAGCAGGCAGAAGAAGGTCGTAGGAAAATAGAGGAAGAGGAACGTAAGAAGAAAGAAGAGGAAGAACAGAAGAAAGAGGTTGAGTGTAAGTTAAGAGATGAATAGGATAAAGTAGAGGCTGAAAATAGAAGAAAGGAGGAAGAAAGCCATAAATCACAGGAAGACTCTTCCAAGGAAGCAGGGGGAAGCAAGACACCGCCCCAAGAGATAGGGGAAAAAACAGATTTGCCTCACATTGATGTACCTCAAAAAATCCCCATGACGAGTGTGCATTTTCCTCTCTCGGACCTTGGCACTTCAGAGGAACAAGAATATGAGATTCTAGATCTGATAAGGCTGATGTACAATCAGTTCATGCACAATATCAGGCAAGAGAAAAGAAAATGCCTTGCGTGGAATCCAGTCGCGCCTCTCGCAGTTACCAAAAAAAAGGATATAGTCCTAGATACCAGGACTAATCCAATCATGATCACATCAGCAGGGACTGCCTTCGCGGCAGCCACAGAGGAAAATGTTAGCGAAATGATCAGAGAGATTCTGTCTCTACAAAATAGGCTCCAGGCTTCTGAGCAGAAGGAAACTTAGTCCGAACAAGAAAAGAAGATGCTAGAAGAAGAAATCCAAAGGCTTCATTTCACAACCACCCAGGCTAATGAATTACCAATCACTATTCAAAGGGATTTGGTTACTTTGGAGGCTACCATGAAGCAAGTGTATGAGGAAATGTTCATGATAAAGCAGACAGTTGCACCACTATTAAAATCGCAAGCAGAAACTAAAAGAATAACTGCACAACTGAAGGAGGCCTCTACCACCCTGGACAACATGTTGGAATGATCAGACATATATCCATAGGCTCCTGACACCCTGCCAAGGAAGGATTGGATTTGTACTCAAAATGACAAAGTCCAGATCCGAATGAAGATACAATCCAAGGATAAACTAGTAAAGGATATAGAGAGGGTGATTTCTTCTTATGAACACCTGATCAATGGCATCGATTCAATGGCTGAAATACATCATATCCCTTCCCTAGGAGCATTGGACACTGAGAAAACAAGGGAAGAGGTGACCCAAGACATTCAAACATTCTTGCAACCAATGAGGCAAGAATATGCTTCACAGGACCTCCCGACCTCACAAGAAAACATTATTCAATTCATCATTACACCAGTCCAGATCTACACCAAACTAGCCTCCCTATCCAATCAAACATCAGTAAAGAGGCGCACTTTGTTCCCAGATGCTCTTGAATGTTTTCATAGGTTAAGAGAAGATACCTCCCAGGTCACTCTAGTAGCCATAGACTATCAGGCTTGGAAGAAGTACCTCAAGGATCAACAGCAGGTAGACGTACCAGACCTCTCCATCACACAATTTCTCCCTTGACAAAAGAAATGGCACAGGTCGTAGGTCACAGGTCGTAGTGTGGAATAGGTCGCAGGTCACATTCAGGGCCAAGTCGCAAGTCGTAGATGCCTCCTAGGTCATAGGCCATGCCAATAGTCGGGACGTTGAATGGTCAGGGCCACCCAAGGGTCAATTTTTCCCTATAAGTACTCTGTTTGGGGACATTGTAAAGGATATTTTTTCGGGACTCCAAAAGGAGCATAGATAATTGTATAGCATCGAATGCATATTTTCGTGAATGAATATAAGTGAATGTTTTGATTCCACTATTGGATCAGATGAGGACTTATGCGTGATAGCATTATGAATATTGTGTCTCATGTATTTGTTATCTTTTATAATTAATTAGTTTGTGTTTTTCTGCTAATATGTCATTTATATTTTTAAGCTTACTTGATGTGTTAATGATATAAGAATATTTAATTAAGAGATGTTTAATGACTCTGTTATTAATATCACTTCATCTTTTGGAAAATGCTTAAGGAATTGAAGGGTATTTCGACCATAAAGAACTGTTTCTTTTGTGGTCAATCAACTTTTATGAGCATGACCCTAATGATGTGTTGCTAACAACATTTCCTTTGGCTGCATGCTTCGAAACTCACTTTTCTATTCATAATGTTTCATTTACAGGAGGACTTCCTCAACCATTTGTTTGGTATCATTCAAGTAACTGTGTATTCACCAGTTTGCAGGGCTCATACTCCGTCCAAGAAAAGGTATACTCAGCGGTAGCTGGACCCACACCTCGGACGAGATCCCTATCACAAACGGTTTAAAGTCTAGTTGGGACTTTTAGCGGGGAGATCCCCTACTTTTGGCCAAGAATTTTCTTCCCATCAACAGATTTGGCACTAGGAGGGCCTGAATGGAAAGCTCCCAACACACAAGTAATATCCCATTGCAAACCCCGTAGGGGGAGATCATATATGAAAATACTGGTCCTCTACCCCTTGAAAATTCCCCAGAGGATGATCTGCCCTATTATGAGTTCACCTCAGACTAGCTAAGGGCCTTGCGCTTGCTCGTGCGTGATATCATTAGAGGTCTGCAAAACCTCCTAGCCACCAGTTCCCTGGCCAATCTGCAGACTCCTGGAACACATCAAACTCGCTAGGGTGTCCTGGTCAATTCTATGCCTCAGCTGATATGTCTCATGCTCCAATATTATGCATATGCAGTTGAGTGGAATTCAGCCAAACCCCTGGAAAACCCCCGAGACATCGAAGGGGAAGGCCCTGAAATCATCGAACCCTAACCCAACCAACCATTGGGTGATAACACTCAAGCAAATAACCCGCCTGGAGGAGGAACCGGGAGGGTTAGGGGAAACAGAGGCCAGGGGGATAGGGGTCATGGACAAGGTCGAAATACAGGCCACCACCACCATAACCGAAACCAAAATAGATTTCCCTTTCTTTATAACTAGATAAATCTTAGGAATATGGGAAACCTTAGGGGAAATCAAGAAATGCACTCCTAGCATGAGGGTGAAGCCTCCGGATCTGTCGTGGATAGCGGTTCTGAGAATGAAATGGGGCATATCTACATCCCACCCCATCATCAAGCCAGATGGGTGCAACCCTTGGCATGGATGGTGCAATATCCTTTAGGCCTCCACACCCCCCTTCATGACATGCCCTAGCACTCAGAGAAGCACATCCCTAAGTTTGACCTTGAAAAGGGTACGTTGGCCGAAGATCACATCAATAACTTCTACCTGGCCTTACAAATGATGAGAGTGTAGTTTGACGATGTCGCATGCCAGCTCTTTCCCCACACCTTAGAAAATAAGGCTGCTATGTGGTACCGTTCCCTGCCTGTTGCTTCCATTTCCTCCTGGGAGAAATTTCGCTATATGTTCCTCCAAAAGTTTTCAGAAGACAAGACTCCTTCTATGCTCCTTACAGAGCTTAGAACTTTGAAATGCTAGAAGAAGGAGAAAGTCAAAGACTTAAACCAATGCTTTTCCACCATATTGAACAAATTCCCTCCGAACATGGCCCTGGATGATTCCATTACCATTGATTATTACACAAGGGCTCTCCCTCGGGATATCGCCGTGTTCTTGAAACGCGAAGCTAGATCTACCCTAGCAGAAAATTATGCCACCACCCTTGTTGTCGAAAAGGACATGCTATCCATAGGATCCATTGATCATGATGGCCGAGATGACCCAAAGTTGGCTACAAAAAGAGCACAATCCTCAACTCATAAGTCTGGAGACAAGGACAAAGACCCCTTTGACTTCGAGAGCATCACAAAATCTCTCAAGCTATTGAAAAACGAAGTCTCTGATCTGAAGAGGAAAAAAAATGACTCCACCTCAAGTACCAAAACACAAAAACCTTTCTTTAGGAAGAACAACCTCACTGTTAGTCATCCTCCACCAAATCCAAATGCTGGCCTTAATGTAGAAGAGATCGGCAAGCATAATTTTTTCTCCTTCCATCAAGCCTCCCACTTGGAGAAAACCTGCCCTCAATGGATCAACAACATGACCACCATGGTGAATAAACTCTTAGAAGATCAAACCATGAGATATTTAGAAGAGGAGGCTATTTCAAATAACGAAGAAGCCTCTCCCCTAGATGAGTATATGGGATCAACTATCCTCGCCTTTGAGATGGTCCGCGGAGAAGGACCCTCTCCTACGACAGAAATAAACCTGGCTGACGACCCTCAATCCAAACCCCCTCAGAATTATGACCTGAGGAGAAAAGGCCCGGTCCCTGACCACTCCGAAGAAAAGAGAAAAGATTTCGTAAGGAAGATTTTGCCACCAAATAAAGAAAACCAAAGTGCAACTCCCGAAAAATATAGCCTAACCTCTGCCCGAGTAAACCCAAAGGCTAGTTCATCATCAGGTTCACCGAATGTCTCTGTTGAACCTCTCCCACACCCAGATTCTGGGTATAACATCATCAAAGATATGAAGAAAAAATGGGCCAAAATTTCCCTCTACGAGCTCGCCCGGATTGCTAATCAGCGAGATATTATTCTCAAAGCTTTTGCCAACCCTCTAGCATCCAAACCCATGAGTTCCACCTCTTCCCAAGCTGCTGCAAGTCCCCAGTCTATCATGATTTCCGTTAATGAAAACTCTTGAGGATCCACACCCCCTTTCCTCCTGTCTTTCGAGATCTTCAACTTCAATGTTCATAATTTCCTCGTCGACTCCGATGCATCCACAAGTTTTATGCCCCTATACGTATGAAAGAAACTAAACATCCGTCCTGAAAAAACCAATGCTAGGATCATTCAATTTGATATATACCAAGTCCCTGCCGTTGGTGAATTGAATAACGTCCTCATCCGCCTCTCTTCGGACTCTAGGGTGCATCAGTGCATCGACATAGTGATCGTGGATATCCCCGAAGCCTACGGTTTGCTCTTGAGACGAGATTGGTCAAGCAAGCTGCAAGGATACTTAGGTACCGACTGGTCCCACCTGTGGCTCCCATACAAGGGTAGGAACAATCAAATCCGAGTCGAAAGCAAACCTTACATGAAACACACGGTGACTGACCTGGAGACAACCAATGAACCCATTAGTTTTGCACAAGAAGAGCTAGGCGTGTGCTTCCTATAGTCCGCGTTTGGTTTCTATCAAACCCCTCAATCTACGGTCACCCAAGAAGTCTGGTTAGAGCTGCTACTAGCCCCTGCTGTCCACCTTGCCGCACCATAATAACTTCTAGAAGCCGTCGTCTCAAATACATCTCCTACATACTCATGCGGTCCTACAAAATTAGAAAATGAGGTTTGGACCTTGTACTACGACGGGTCCAAGACCCATGGTGGGGCCGGTGAAGGGTGTGTTTTGTTAGATCCCCGGAAGAATAAATTCTTAATTTCTTGCTGGCTGGAGTTCCAGTGTAACAATAATACAGTTGAGTATGAAGCACTGATCCTCAGGCTCAATAAAGCAATCAATATAAATATAAGCTATTTAAAGGTAATTGGAGACTCCGAGATTATCACTTGGCAGGTATGTAATACCATTCACTGCTTATCTCCGCATTTGAAAGGTTACCAGCAAGAGGTATGGCATCTGATTTCTGCTTTTGATGCTTTTGGTATTAAATCCGTACTTATAATGCACAATGTAGTGGTTGATACACTCGCCAATGCTACTCCTAGATTTACCCCACTAAGAGATGGGTTCTCTATTGAAATTGTTTACAAGCTTGTCGTGCCAGACAATGTAACTAATCTGCATTTTTTTAATGATGATCAACAGGTACTAGATTTCATGCTTAATGTGGACGTGTTTAAGGATTTCATTATCAAAGAAGAGGATCATGACCTATCCTTGCAAAATGAACGAAAGGAGCATAAGGGGAATCCCATGCCCAAAGGGGTCGTGTCGCTTGAAAAGTTATTTTACTTACAGAGACGTTTTTGAGGACCCCCCAACACGAAGGTGTAGAGTTCCACTTTCTTGCGCCAGCAAATAAATATCAGGATGGAAAAAGAACCCAAATTCGTCAACCTCGGTATAGAATGCACCCCTCTGGAGAGGCAATCCTTCACTAATTATTCAAGAAATACCGGGATATTTTCTCCTGGACGTATGATGAGCTACGAAGCTATGACACGTGAATCATCCAACATGTAATACCCATGAAGGAAGGATTTAAAACATTCCAGTAGAAGCTGAGGAAGGTACACCCTACTTTGGAGACAATGATCCAAAAGGAACTGAAGAAACTCTTGGACGCACGCATCATCTTCAAAGTCTGACATTCAACCTAGGTATCAAACTTGGTCCTGGTTTGTAAAAAGTCTGGAAAAATTCATTTATGTGTGGACTTCCAAAATATGAACCATTCTTTGGACAAAGACAATTACCCGGTGCCCCCAATGGAGTAGATCCTTCAAGCAGTATCCGGGTCAGAGATGTTCTCATTACTGGATGGTTTCTCAGGTTACAACCAAGTACTAGTGGTTGAACCCGATCGTCTGAAAACCACATTCAGGACTAAATGGGGGACATTCGGATTCAAACGCATGCCCTTTGGCCTGATCAATGCTGGGGCAACCTTCCAAAGGGCCATGGACATCCCCTTCTAGGGTCTAATAGGGCAAAGCGTGGTGGTATACCTTGATGAAGTTACCATATTTTCCAAACGTAGGTGCGACCATTTACACCACCTTAAACAGATTTTCGAAAGGTGTTGGAAATACGGGATCTCACTTAACCCAAAAAGAGCATATTCACAATCTCAGAAGGAAATATATTGGGGCACATCATAACCCGAGATGACATAATGGTGGGCCTGGAATGCGCGAAAACCATCGCCTAGATTCCTCCCCCAAGTAGTAAAAAGGCCATGCAGTCGTTTCTTAGAAAAAGCAACTTCCTGTGAAAATTCATATTAGACTTCACCCAAATTGTGAAACCTCTGCAAAATATGATAAAGAAGAATGCAAATTTTAAATGGAATTCCCCCGAGAAATAAGTGTTCGATAGTATCAAACAGGCCATCACAGAAGCACTAGCCCTTCATAGCCCAGATTTCAGCAAAGCTTTTGTTTTGTATACCTTCGCCTCAGACTCATCTCTCATGGTCGTCCTCACTTAGAAAGATGGCAACAGTGACGAGTGACCCATATCGTTCATGAGTGTAGGGTTGTAAGGTGTCGATATGAATTATCTAGATATTGACAAGCAAGCTGACCTAGTGTATAAGGCAATCAAACATTTCAAGCCATATATTTTGAAGAATCATGTCACAGTGTTTGTACCTCACCCAATGGTTCGCTCACTATTCATGCAACAGGAGCTGGGCGAGAGGCGAGGAAACTGGATGACATGCCTTTAAGAGTATGACTTGGAATTTAAGCTTCCACATACTGTCAAGGGCGAAGGGCTATGCCGGATGGATGTTGAAGCTGCAGACTTGCAGGGCAGTGAAGAGGAGTGTTGGGATCATGAAATTGACATGTACCAGAATGACAATACACCTCAACAAAGCACCCCTTCATGGTACGTTGATCTTCAGCAATATCTTGGCCGCAGTATCATGGAACCAATTTAACTGCCCAAAAAAAATGTGTCATAATACTGAAGGCTGCATCCTACCAGCTAGTGCAGGGTAAGCTATTCCGCAAGTACCACAGCGGAGTCTTGCTATGCTGCTTGGAACATAATGAGGCTCAAGAGGTCTTGAAGGAACTACATGATGGTCCAGCTAGTGGACACTACGCAGGGGATGCCATAGCTCACAAAATTATGCTCGCCAGTTTCTATTGGCCCACTCTATTCAAAGATGCACATGCTTATGTTCGGAGGTGCCTGTTGTGTCAAAATTTTTCCAACAGGGAGACACGATCATCCGCACCGTTGCAGTCTGTCACAGTGGAAGAGCCATTTCAACAGTGGGGAATTGACATAATTAGGGATATTTTTCCACGTTCCTCTAAGCATCATCGATATATCCTTACGACTATAGACTACTTCACAAGGTGGGTTGAAGCAATATTGTTGTGTCAAATCAACGATCAAGAGGTAATAGCTTTCATCACTCAGCACATCATGACCAGGTTTGGCATTCCAACCTCCCTTGTTTTTGATAGCGCAACTTCTTTTTCTTCATTAAAATTATATGAATTTTCTCTAGAAAATGGTATAGTGCTCAAAAACTCTGCCAAATATTATCCCCAAGGAAATGGGTTAGCTGATTCAACCAATAAAAACCTCATCCACATCATCAAAAATACTATGTTGTCCCAACAACGAAACTGGCACAACGCCCTCCACAATGCCCTATGGGATAATTGGGTCACACCCAAACCATCCTTGGGCACCTCCCCATTCTTTCTAGTTTATGGCAAAGAAGCAATCCTTCCTCCCAACCTGTCTCTCTTAGCCCTTCAGTTGTCACAAGAAACACATGGTACACCGTGCCCTTCCTTACAAGCTCGTATAGACACATTTTTGAAACTGGAGGAAAGGCTAAAGGCCCGACAAAAATTTTCCTTCCACCAGAGCCAAACAAAATGATGGTTCAACAAGAAGTCCGTCGGAAACAAGTTTTTCGAAGTGGGTAGCCTCGTCCTCAAATAGGACAAAGCTCACGAAGGTAAGGGGAAACACACCAAATTCCAAGCCCTGTGGACAAGCCCCTTCTAGATAAAATAAAATATTGGTTCCCACACATATAGACTCTAGACCTTAGAAGGGAGAGTCGAGGTCCTCTCGGTAAATGGGCACGACCTCAAGCACTATTTCACCTAATAGCCATAGCGGCCGTCGCCACACTCTATAAAATACTATCTTTCTTTCACTTAGATGCTTTTGTTGTTTTTTGTTTTTCTGTTTTTTTTTGTGCGTCTCAATAAGCAGCTTTCTTCAAGAAAGCTCTCGGAAATCCTCTCCCCCTAGCACCCCAGGTTGAGGGATAGTCGTAGCAGTTGCTAAATTGGCAGATTGTACCAGAATCTCTGCTGGTGAAGAATCAACCCTGAAACACAAAATGGCCTAAGCTGGCCTGTGATAGGCCCCCCGTGGGGAAAACGCGACCGATCCCCAGAACCCAAATGCAAGTAGCTCACCCAGTACGCTAACTTGAGGGGCTGCTAATGAAGAAGAAGTTTCGGGGAAACGGGTCACTAGACGGAAAGGGAACAAGGTGAACCTCAGGTGGAAAAACGATATCTGGGAAAACTCAAAGGTCCTTGTATGCAGACCAGGAGAAACCTCTCTTGCAAGTAACATAAGTTGGGATCCCTCATCTTCCCAGGCAATACTTTCCACTTTCAAATAAGTGCCTTGATAAAATTCAAAATAAGTGCCCCAAGCACATTCAAATACGTGTTATTAGCACATGAAATAAAGGGTAAAGGATTGAGAAAGGCTTCTTGCATAGAGAGGTGATGCAACGACTCTGCCAGGGTACTGACCAGGCTCGCTGGTAGCAGAGCAATGTCTGTGACTCCTAGGTAGTGACTCCGCTGGGACCACTAGGTTCGCTGGCAGAAGAGCAACACAAGGGGACTAAATAACTATACCAGATCCTTGAAACCCCTGCGGTTACTCTGACCCTTTCCGTCTGGTCTCCGACAATGAAAACACGATGAACTAGCACCCCGACCCATGCAAATAGGTGGAGAAAACGCACAAGGGCCAGAGATGAAAGTAGTGGGACCCACGGGGGTGAAAGGAATAGCCTACTAAGCCCCCCCCCCCCCCCTTCCCCCCTCAAGATGAAGTGCTAGTAGAGATCCTGGGTCCTACCAGTGAATCGCCATTTGTTGTAGCTGCTAAAACACCCTCCAAAATTTGGTCCCATCTTAAAATTTCAAAGCTCTTGACCTCTTTGGGATAGGTAAGTCTGATGCACCCTCGGCCTTGAGCCTCGAGAAATTTCCTTTTTCATGCATTATCCCTTCAAAGTTTGGTCCATGACTTGGTCTCTAAAAAGCTAGTTGCATAGTCACAAAGCTGCAAAACTCATAATATCAAACATCTTGCGACCATGTGACCTAGTGACCTCGCGACCCCTAGGTTGCAAGGTTGCGAGGTCGCATTTTTGTCTAAAGCTTCAGATTTGTGACCTAGCAACCTAGTGACCTCTAGGTCGTGAAGTCGCAAGGTCGCAAGGTCGAATATCCCACCAACCAGCCATGATTTACGACCTAGCGACCTACATTAAATGATCGCACGTGCGACCCCTTTATAAATAAAAGGGTCACATAGGTTGCATTCGACCTACGTGACGGAGCAAGTAATGCCTCTGACAAGCCAGCTGGAGCGCATTTTTTCCCGGGTAAGTTGCCTAATCCTCCTGTTGTTTCCTTTTTGATTAAATGTTGCCTCACGTACCCCTGCCCCTTGCCTATTAATCCCCTTTTTGGTTTCATTCAATATCAACAGCCCTCTGGTTAAATTTTACACCTTCCCTCATGGGTTATCTCTTTCTTCCTCCCTCTCTGAACCTCACCCTACCCCAGTCTGC